>SZWC01006668.1:125873-137433 GCA_023375785.1 Penium margaritaceum
GGAACTCCCCTCCCCTCCCCTCCCCTCCCCTCCCCCCTAACGTGATGTTCGCTCTTGGGAACGCATGCAGGTTCGACTACCGCTCTCGTTTCAACCCATTCCACTGCATCAACAGCCCGCAAACCCGGCTGCGCACCGCCGTCAGACACCAATGCAATCCGCTGCCTGCACAAGACGCACACCCACGCATCGCCCAACCGTTCCACACCCACCCGCACGTACCAACCCAAGCGCACGCACGCCTCTTTCCCTCCCCACGCGTCGTACCAACCCAGGCACCCCCGCGCCTCTTTCCAACCCCACAGGTCGTACCAACCCCAAGCTCACGCACGCCTCTTTCCCACCTCACGACTCGTGCCAACCCGGGCACCCCCGCGCCTCTTTCCAGCCCCACGGGTCGTACCAACCCAAGCGCCCGCATCCCTCTTTTCCACCCCACGAGTCGTACCAACCCAAGCTCCCGCACCCCTCTTTTCCACCTCACGAGTCGTACCGTCCCGCTTGCCATCCCACGCACGCACCGCATGCCTCGTCTCCGTAGCCTCATCCCCGTCGCCTCTCGCTAATCCCACCACTCTACGC
Source organism: Penium margaritaceum (assembly GCA_023375785.1). Classification (NCBI taxonomy): domain Eukaryota; kingdom Viridiplantae; phylum Streptophyta; class Zygnematophyceae; order Desmidiales; family Peniaceae; genus Penium; species Penium margaritaceum. The sequence continues at coordinate 126,456 of SZWC01006668.1, forward strand.
GCCACTAACAGGACAAGCCTCCACATTGCCGGACCGCCTCTCATCCGTCGCATTTGCACGTTGCTACCGCTACCCCAGCCCACCCCTCCTTGACACCGCCCGTGCTGCCTGGTCCCCAAACCATTGCCATGCGCACACCTCCGTCCTCCCTCCCACACCCCCTCCTCTCGACCACGTGTTGAAATACAACGCATCGACGTGCCCATTCCACTTCTTCACGTTGCATCACCGTGCCCGCTCACGCACGTGTCACATTATCGGCCCATCCGTTTCAAAGCGTGGTACGATCATACCTGTGCTACTACACCGGATCCCATTAGAACTTCGCAGATAAGCACGCATGGGCCAGAATAGTACTTTGATGGGTGACCTCCAGGGAAGTCCCGGTGTCGTATCCATTCTTATCTCCCAAAAGCACACCCAATTCCTCTCCGAGACTAGGGAGCGGAAACTGGAACGCGAATGGCGCACTTGCGTCCTACTTGCACCCTCGTTGCGTCCTACTTGAGCCCTAGTTCTGCCCTGCTTACTTGCGCCCTGCTTGCGCCCTACTCGCGACTTATCTGTCCTACTTGCACCCTACATGCGCCCTACCTACACCCTACTTGCGCCCTACTTGCGCCCTTCTTGCGCCCTACTTGTGCCCTACTTGTGCCCTACTTGCACCCTACTTACGCCCTACTTGTGCCCTACTTGCGCCCTACTTGTGACCTACTTGCGTCCTCCTTGCGCCCTACTTACGCCCTACTTGCGCCCTACTTGCGCCCTACTTGCGCCCTACTTGTGCCCCACTTGCGCGTTACTTGTGTCCTACTTACGCCCTACTTGCACCCTACTTGCACCCTACTTGTGCTCTAATTGCGCCCTATTTGCGCCCTACTTGTGCCCTGCTCACGCCCTACTTGCGCCCTATTTGCGCCCTACTTGCGCCCTACTTTTGCCCTATTTGCGCCCTACTTGCGCCCTAGTTGCGCCCTAGTTGCGCCCTACTTGTGCCCTACTTGTGCCCTACTTGCGCCCCACTTACGCCCTACTTGCGCCCTACTTGCGCCCTACTCGCGCCCTACTTGCGCCCTACTTCACCCTATTTGCGCCCATCTTGCGCCCTACTTGCGCCGTACTTGCGCCCTACTTGCGCCCTACTTGCGCGGTACTTGTGCCCTACTTGCGCCCTACTTGCGCTCTACTTGCACCCTACTTGCGCCCTACTTGCGTCCTACTTGCGCCCTACTAACGCCCTACATGTGCCCTACTTCCGCCCTACTTGCGCCCTACTTGCGCCCTACTCGCGCCCTACTTGCGCCCTACTTCACCCTATTTGCGCCCATCTTGCGCCCTACTTGCGCCGTACTTGCGCCCTACTTGCGCCCTACTTGCGCGGTACTTGTGCCCTACTTGCGCCCTACTTGCGCTCTACTTGCACCCTACTTGCGCCCTACTTGCGTCCTACTTGCGCCCTACTAACGCCCTACATGTGCCCTACTTCCGCCCTACTTGCGCCCTACTTGCGCCCTACTCGCGCCCTACTTGCGCCCTACTTCACCCTATTTGCGCCCATCTTGCGCCCTACTTGCGCCGTACTTGCGCCCTACTTGCGCCCTACTTGCGCGGTACTTGTGCCCTACTTGCGCCCTACTTGCGCTCTACTTGCACCCTACTTGCGCCCTACTTGCGTCCTACTTGCGCCCTACTAACGCCCTACATGTGCCCTACTTCCGCCCTACTTGCGCCCTACTTGCGCCCTACTCGCGCCCTACTTGCGCCCTACTTCACCCTATTTGCGCCCATCTTGCGCCCTACTTGCGCCGTACTTGCGCCCTACTTGCGCCCTACTTGCGCGGTACTTGTGCCCTACTTGCGCCCTACTTGCGCTCTACTTGCACCCTACTTGCGCCCTACTTGCGTCCTACTTGCGCCCTACTAACGCCCTACATGTGCCCTACTTCCGCCCTACTTGCGCCCTACTTGCGCCCTACTACGCCCTACTTGTACCCTACTTGCGCCCTACTTGTGCCCTACTTGCACCCTACTTGCGCCCTACTTGCACCCTACTTGCACCCTACTTGCGCCCTACTTCTGCCCTACTTGCGCCCTACTTGCGCCCCACTTGCGCCCTACTTGCGCCCTACTTGCGCCTTACTTTTGCCCTACTTTTGCCCTCCTTGCGCCCTACTCGCGCCCTACTTGCGCCCTACTTCACCCTATTTGCGCCCATCTTGCGCCCTACTTGCGCCGTACTTGCGCCCTACTTGCGCTCTACTTGCACCATACTTGCGCCCTACTTGCGCCCTACTTGTGCCCTACTTGCGCCCTACTTGCCCCCTACTTGCGCCCTACTTGCGCCCTACTTCCGCCCTACTTGCGCCCTACTTGCATCCTACTTGTGCCCTACTTGCGCCCTACCTACGATCTACTTGCGCCCTACTTGCACTCTACTTGCACCATACTTCCACCCTACTTGCGCCCTACTTGCGCCCCACTTGCACCCTACTTGTGCCCTACTTGCGCCCTACTTTCGCCCTACTTCCGCCCTACTTGTGCCCTACTTGCGCCCTACTTCACCCTACTTCCACCCTACTTGCGCCCTCCTTGCGCCGTACTTGCGCCCTACTTGCGCCGTACTTGCGCTCTACTTGCGCCCTATTTGCGCCCTAGTTGCGCCCTACTTGCGCCCTACATGCGCCTTACTTGCACCCTACTTGCGCCCTACTTGCGCCCTACTTGCGCCCTTCTTGCGCCCTACTTGCGCCCTACTTGCGGCCTTGTTGAGCCCTACTTCTGCCCTACTTGCACCCTACTTGCGCCCTACTTGCGCCCTACTTGCGCCCTACTTGCGCCCTACTTGCGCCCTACTTCCGCCCTATTTGTGCCCTACTTGCGCCCTACTTGCGTCCTACTTGCATCCTACTTACGCCCTACTTGCGCCCTACTTGGGCCCTACTTGTACCCTACTTGCACCCTACTCGCACCCTACTTGCATTCTACTTGTGCCCTACTTGCGCCCTACTTGCGCCCTACTCGCGCCCTACTTGTGCCCTAGTTGCGCTCTACTTACGCCTCACTTACGCCCTACTTGCGTCCTACTTGCGCCCTACCTGCGCTCTACTTGCGCCATACTTGCATCCTATTTACGCCCTACTTGCGCCCTACTTGCACTCTACTTGCACCCTACTTGCGCCCTACTTGCGCCCTTCTTGCGCCCTACTTGTGCCCTACTTGTGCCCTACTTGCGCCCTACTTGCGTCCTACTTCCCCCCTACTTACGCCCTACTTGCGTCCCACTTGCGCCCTACTTGCAGCCTTCTTGCGCCCTATTTGCGCCCTACTTCACCCTACTTGCGCCCTACTTGCACCCTACTAACGCCCTACTTGCGCCCTACCTACGCCCTACCTCCGCCGTACTTGCGCCCTATTTGCGCCCTAGTTGAGCCCTACTTGCGTCCTACTTGCGCCCTACTTGCGCCGTACTTGCGTCCTACTTGCGCCCTACTTGTGCCGTACTTGCGTCCTACTTGCGCCCTACTTGTGCCGTACTTGCGTCCTACTTGCGCCCTACTTGTGCCGTACTTGCGTCCTACTTGCGCCCTACTTGTGCCGTACTTGCGTCCTACTTGCGCCCTACTTGTGCCGTACTTGCGTCCTACTTGCGCCCTACTTGTGCCGTACTTGCGTCCTACTTGCGCCCTACTTGTGCCGTACTTGCGTCCTACTTGCGCCCTACTTGTGCCGTACTTGCGTCCTACTTGCGCCCTACTTGTGCCGTACTTGCGTCCTACTTGCGCCCTACTTGTGCCGTACTTGCGTCCTACTTGCGCCCTACTTGTGCCGTACTTGCGTCCTACTTGCGCCCTACTTGTGCCGTACTTGCGTCCTACTTGCGCCCTACTTGTGCCGTACTTGCGTCCTACTTGCGCCCTACTTGTGCCGTACTTGCGTCCTACTTGCGCCCTACTTGTGCCGTACTTGCGTCCTACTTGCGCCCTACTTGTGCCGTACTTGCGTCCTACTTGCGCCCTACTTGTGCCGTACTTGCGTCCTACTTGCGCCCTACTTGTGCCGTACTTGCGTCCTACTTGCGCCCTACTTGTGCCGTACTTGCGTCCTACTTGCGCCCTACTTGTGCCGTACTTGCGTCCTACTTGCGCCCTACTTGTGCCGTACTTGCGTCCTACTTGCGCCCTACTTGTGCCGTACTTGCGTCCTACTTGCGCCCTACTTGTGCCGTACTTGCGTCCTACTTGCGCCCTACTTGTGCCGTACTTGCGTCCTACTTGCGCCCTACTTGTGCCGTACTTGCGTCCTACTTGCGCCCTACTTGTGCCGTACTTGCGTCCTACTTGCGCCCTACTTGTGCCGTACTTGCGTCCTACTTGCGCCCTACTTGTGCCGTACTTGCGTCCTACTTGCGCCCTACTTGTGCCGTACTTGCGTCCTACTTGCGCCCTACTTGTGCCGTACTTGCGTCCTACTTGCGCCCTACTTGTGCCGTACTTGCGTCCTACTTGCGCCCTACTTGTGCCGTACTTGCGTCCTACTTGCGCCCTACTTGTGCCGTACTTGCGTCCTACTTGCGCCCTACTTGTGCCGTACTTGCGTCCTACTTGCGCCCTACTTGTGCCGTACTTGCGTCCTACTTGCGCCCTACTTGTGCCGTACTTGCGTCCTACTTGCGCCCTACTTGTGCCGTACTTGCGTCCTACTTGCGCCCTACTTGTGCCGTACTTGCGTCCTACTTGCGCCCTACTTGTGCCGTACTTGCGTCCTACTTGCGCCCTACTTGTGCCGTACTTGCGTCCTACTTGCGCCCTACTTGTGCCGTACTTGCGTCCTACTTGCGCCCTACTTGTGCCGTACTTGCGTCCTACTTGCGCCCTACTTGTGCCGTACTTGCGTCCTACTTGCGCCCTACTTGTGCCGTACTTGCGTCCTACTTGCGCCCTACTTGTGCCCTACTTGCGCCCTACTTGCGCCCTACTTGCGCCATACTTGCACCCTATTTGCGCCCTACTTGCGCCCTACTTGCGTCCTACTTGCCCCCTACTTACGCCCTACTTGCGTCCCACTTGCGCCCTACTTGCAGCCTTCTTGCGCCCTATTTGCGCCCTACTTCACCCTACTTGCGCCCTACTTGCACCTTACTTGCGCCCTACTTGCGCCCTACTTGCGTCCTACTTACACCATACTTGCGCCCTACTTGCGCCCTACTTGTGCCCTACTTGCTCCCTAGTTGCACCCTACTTGCGTCCTACTTGCGCCCTTCTTGTGCCCTACTTGCGCCCTACTTGCATGCTACTTGAGCCCTACTTGCGCCCTACTTGCGCCCTACTTGCGCCCTACTTGCGCCCTACTTGCACCCTACTTGCGCCCTACTTGCGCCCTACTTGCGCCCTACTTCACCCTACTTGGGTCCTACTTGCACCCTACTTGCACCCTACTTCCGCCTTACTTGTGCTCTACTTGCACCCTACTTTTGCCCTACTAGTACCCTATTTTCACCCTAGTTGCGCCCTACTTGCGCCCTACTTGCGCCCTTCTTGCGCCGTACTTGCGTCCTATTTGCATCCTACTTGCGCCCTACTTGCGCTCTACTTGCGCCCTACTTGCGCCCTACTTGCGCCCTACTTGCACTCTACTTGCGCCCTACTTGCGCCGTACATGCGCCCTACTTGCGCCCTACCTGCGCCCTACATGCGCCCTATTTGCGCCCTACTTGCGACCTACTTGCGCCCTACTCGCGCCCTACTTGCGGCCTACTTCCGCCCTACTCGCGCCCTACTTGCGGCCTACTTCCGCCCTACTCGCGCCCTACTTGCGGCCTACTTCCGCCCTACTCGCGCCCTACTTGCGGCCTACTTCCGCCCTACTCGCGCCCTACTTGCGGCCTACTTCCGCCCTACTCGCGCCCTACTTGCGGCCTACTTCCGCCCTACTCGCGCCCTACTTGCGGCCTACTTCCGCCCTACTCGCGCCCTACTTGCGGCCTACTTCCGCCCTACTCGCGCCCTACTTGCGGCCTACTTCCGCCCTACTCGCGCCCTACTTGCGGCCTACTTCCGCCCTACTCGCGCCCTACTTGCGGCCTACTTCCGCCCTACTCGCGCCCTACTTGCGGCCTACTTCCGCCCTACTCGCGCCCTACTTGCGGCCTACTTCCGCCCTACTCGCGCCCTACTTGCGGCCTACTTCCGCCCTACTCGCGCCCTACTTGCGGCCTACTTCCGCCCTACTCGCGCCCTACTTGCGGCCTACTTCCGCCCTACTCGCGCCCTACTTGCGGCCTACTTCCGCCCTACTCGCGCCCTACTTGCGGCCTACTTCCGCCCTACTCGCGCCCTACTTGCGGCCTACTTCCGCCCTACTCGCGCCCTACTTGCGGCCTACTTCCGCCCTACTCGCGCCCTACTTGCGGCCTACTTCCGCCCTACTCGCGCCCTACTTGCGGCCTACTTCCGCCCTACTCGCGCCCTACTTGCGGCCTACTTCCGCCCTACTCGCGCCCTACTTGCGGCCTACTTCCGCCCTACTCGCGCCCTACTTGCGGCCTACTTCCGCCCTACTCGCGCCCTACTTGCGGCCTACTTCCGCCCTACTCGCGCCCTACTTGCGGCCTACTTCCGCCCTACTCGCGCCCTACTTGCGGCCTACTTCCGCCCTACTCGCGCCCTACTTGCGGCCTACTTCCGCCCTACTCGCGCCCTACTTGCGGCCTACTTCCGCCCTACTCGCGCCCTACTTGCGGCCTACTTCCGCCCTACTCGCGCCCTACTTGCGGCCTACTTCCGCCCTACTCGCGCCCTACTTGCGGCCTACTTCCGCCCTACTCGCGCCCTACTTGCGGCCTACTTCCGCCCTACTCGCGCCCTACTTGCGGCCTACTTCCGCCCTACTCGCGCCCTACTTGCGGCCTACTTCCGCCCTACTCGCGCCCTACTTGCGGCCTACTTCCGCCCTACTCGCGCCCTACTTGCGGCCTACTTCCGCCCTACTCGCGCCCTACTTGCGGCCTACTTCCGCCCTACTCGCGCCCTACTTGCGGCCTACTTCCGCCCTACTCGCGCCCTACTTGCGGCCTACTTCCGCCCTACTCGCGCCCTACTTGCGGCCTACTTCCGCCCTACTCGCGCCCTACTTGCGGCCTACTTCCGCCCTACTCGCGCCCTACTTGCGGCCTACTTCCGCCCTACTCGCGCCCTACTTGCGGCCTACTTCCGCCCTACTCGCGCCCTACTTGCGGCCTACTTCCGCCCTACTCGCGCCCTACTTGCGGCCTACTTCCGCCCTACTCGCGCCCTACTTGCGGCCTACTTCCGCCCTACTCGCGCCCTACTTGCGGCCTACTTCCGCCCTACTCGCGCCCTACTTGCGGCCTACTTCCGCCCTACTCGCGCCCTACTTGCGGCCTACTTCCGCCCTACTCGCGCCCTACTTGCGGCCTACTTCCGCCCTACTCGCGCCCTACTTGCGGCCTACTTCCGCCCTACTCGCGCCCTACTTGCGGCCTACTTCCGCCCTACTCGCGCCCTACTTGCGGCCTACTTCCGCCCTACTCGCGCCCTACTTGCGGCCTACTTCCGCCCTACTCGCGCCCTACTTGCGGCCTACTTCCGCCCTACTCGCGCCCTACTTGCGGCCTACTTCCGCCCTACTCGCGCCCTACTTGCGGCCTACTTCCGCCCTACTCGCGCCCTACTTGCGGCCTACTTCCGCCCTACTCGCGCCCTACTTGCGGCCTACTTCCGCCCTACTCGCGCCCTACTTGCGGCCTACTTCCGCCCTACTCGCGCCCTACTTGCGGCCTACTTCCGCCCTACTCGCGCCCTACTTGCGGCCTACTTCCGCCCTACTCGCGCCCTACTTGCGGCCTACTTCCGCCCTACTCGCGCCCTACTTGCGGCCTACTTCCGCCCTACTCGCGCCCTACTTGCGGCCTACTTCCGCCCTACTCGCGCCCTACTTGCGGCCTACTTCCGCCCTACTCGCGCCCTACTTGCGGCCTACTTCCGCCCTACTCGCGCCCTACTTGCGGCCTACTTCCGCCCTACTCGCGCCCTACTTGCGGCCTACTTCCGCCCTACTCGCGCCCTACTTGCGGCCTACTTCCGCCCTACTCGCGCCCTACTTGCGGCCTACTTCCGCCCTACTCGCGCCCTACTTGCGGCCTACTTCCGCCCTACTCGCGCCCTACTTGCGGCCTACTTCCGCCCTACTCGCGCCCTACTTGCGGCCTACTTCCGCCCTACTCGCGCCCTACTTGCGGCCTACTTCCGCCCTACTCGCGCCCTACTTGCGGCCTACTTCCGCCCTACTCGCGCCCTACTTGCGGCCTACTTCCGCCCTACTCGCGCCCTACTTGCGGCCTACTTCCGCCCTACTCGCGCCCTACTTGCGGCCTACTTCCGCCCTACTCGCGCCCTACTTGCGGCCTACTTCCGCCCTACTCGCGCCCTACTTGCGGCCTACTTCCGCCCTACTCGCGCCCTACTTGCGGCCTACTTCCGCCCTACTCGCGCCCTACTTGCGGCCTACTTCCGCCCTACTCGCGCCCTACTTGCGGCCTACTTCCGCCCTACTCGCGCCCTACTTGCGGCCTACTTCCGCCCTACTCGCGCCCTACTTGCGGCCTACTTCCGCCCTACTCGCGCCCTACTTGCGGCCTACTTCCGCCCTACTCGCGCCCTACTTGCGGCCTACTTCCGCCCTACTCGCGCCCTACTTGCGGCCTACTTCCGCCCTACTCGCGCCCTACTTGCGGCCTACTTCCGCCCTACTCGCGCCCTACTTGCGGCCTACTTCCGCCCTACTCGCGCCCTACTTGCGGCCTACTTCCGCCCTACTCGCGCCCTACTTGCGGCCTACTTCCGCCCTACTCGCGCCCTACTTGCGGCCTACTTCCGCCCTACTCGCGCCCTACTTGCGGCCTACTTCCGCCCTACTCGCGCCCTACTTGCGGCCTACTTCCGCCCTACTCGCGCCCTACTTGCGGCCTACTTCCGCCCTACTCGCGCCCTACTTGCGGCCTACTTCCGCCCTACTCGCGCCCTACTTGCGGCCTACTTCCGCCCTACTCGCGCCCTACTTGCGGCCTACTTCCGCCCTACTCGCGCCCTACTTGCGGCCTACTTCCGCCCTACTCGCGCCCTACTTGCGGCCTACTTCCGCCCTACTCGCGCCCTACTTGCGGCCTACTTCCGCCCTACTCGCGCCCTACTTGCGGCCTACTTCCGCCCTACTCGCGCCCTACTTGCGGCCTACTTCCGCCCTACTCGCGCCCTACTTGCGGCCTACTTCCGCCCTACTCGCGCCCTACTTGCGGCCTACTTCCGCCCTACTCGCGCCCTACTTGCGGCCTACTTCCGCCCTACTCGCGCCCTACTTGCGGCCTACTTCCGCCCTACTCGCGCCCTACTTGCGGCCTACTTCCGCCCTACTCGCGCCCTACTTGCGGCCTACTTCCGCCCTACTCGCGCCCTACTTGCGGCCTACTTCCGCCCTACTCGCGCCCTACTTGCGGCCTACTTCCGCCCTACTCGCGCCCTACTTGCGGCCTACTTCCGCCCTACTCGCGCCCTACTTGCGGCCTACTTCCGCCCTACTCGCGCCCTACTTGCGGCCTACTTCCGCCCTACTCGCGCCCTACTTGCGGCCTACTTCCGCCCTACTCGCGCCCTACTTGCGGCCTACTTCCGCCCTACTCGCGCCCTACTTGCGGCCTACTTCCGCCCTACTCGCGCCCTACTTGCGGCCTACTTCCGCCCTACTCGCGCCCTACTTGCGGCCTACTTCCGCCCTACTCGCGCCCTACTTGCGGCCTACTTCCGCCCTACTCGCGCCCTACTTGCGGCCTACTTCCGCCCTACTCGCGCCCTACTTGCGGCCTACTTCCGCCCTACTCGCGCCCTACTTGCGGCCTACTTCCGCCCTACTCGCGCCCTACTTGCGGCCTACTTCCGCCCTACTCGCGCCCTACTTGCGGCCTACTTCCGCCCTACTCGCGCCCTACTTGCGGCCTACTTCCGCCCTACTCGCGCCCTACTTGCGGCCTACTTCCGCCCTACTCGCGCCCTACTTGCGGCCTACTTCCGCCCTACTCGCGCCCTACTTGCGGCCTACTTCCGCCCTACTCGCGCCCTACTTGCGGCCTACTTCCGCCCTACTCGCGCCCTACTTGCGGCCTACTTCCGCCCTACTCGCGCCCTACTTGCGGCCTACTTCCGCCCTACTCGCGCCCTACTTGCGGCCTACTTCCGCCCTACTTGCGCCCTACATGCGCCCTACTTGCGCCCTACTTGCGCCCTACTTGCGCCCTACTTGCGCCCTACTTGCGCCCTACTTGCGCCCTACTTGCGCCCTACTTGCACCCTACTTGCGCCCTACTTGCACCCTACTTGTAAGGGTGCACACCGGGTAAGATTCCCGGATCTCAGGTTGGATCCTGATCCTCGGTTCCGGATCCTATGATGGACTTGGATCCTCGGATCCAAGAAAAGATCCCCGGATCCTATGGATCCCTGAATCTTTTCGGGATCCTATAGGCTGAGCAAGAATAATGCCTTACATCTTTAACTCCTAACCCTGTTGTTCCCTCTTTTTTATGTGGTTAAAAGATCCCCGGATCCCGGATCGAATCTTGATCAAGGATCCGGATCCCCGAATCCGGATTCAGATCCGGATTCCCGGATAAGATCCCCGGATCCTAGGATTTGGTGTGCAGCCTTACCTACTTGCGCCCTACTTGCTCCCTGCTTGTGCCCTACTTGCGCCCTACTTGCGCCCTACTTGCGCCCTACTTGACACTACTTCCGCCCTACTTGCGCCCTACTTGCACCCTATTTGTGCCCTACTTGCACCCTACTTGAACCCTACTTGCACCCTACTTGCGCCCTACCTGCGCCTTACCTACGCCCTACTTGCGCCCTACTTGCGCCCTACTTGCTCCCTACTTGCGCCCTACTTGCGCCCTACTTGCGCCCTACTTTCG
>SZWC01006669.1:0-12500 GCA_023375785.1 Penium margaritaceum
TATATCTATATCTATATCTATATCTATATGTATATCTATATCTATATCTATATCTATATCTATATCTATATCTATATCTATATCTATATCTATATGTATATCTATATCTATATATATATCTATATCTATATCTATATCTATATCGATATCTCTTGCGCATACCAAAGCGATGAACATGGGGGATGGTTTTTTTTCCCCTTGCTATTACCTACCCAAGTGCATCAAGTTTGGAATAATAGTCACGAACGGCCCTGAGGATGGTTTGATGAATGCCATCTCACATAAGCTAAACGTTGCCTTGCACATTTACTATGCATGGAAACTCTGTCATAACATGCAGCAACACAATTGTAAAAGTGCGCTCTCTTCTTGTGGTGGCGTCTTCCGCACACAGTCGGAGTTTGAGTGGTGCAAAGATGCCATGCAACGTAAGTACTTGTAGTGTGTAGTTAACATTTTTAGCAACAACGGTGTCGGATACATTCCCCTTGAGCCGTGGATATGTTTTCGGTATCCCATTGGTCGTGGTGGACACACAACGTCGAACACCTTTTATTCACTAATCGCTACCATACACCACGTGTAGACATTGTACCCCTTTTACAAGAAAGAGACAAAGGCGTGCAAGGAAAAACTGGCCCCAAAGTCAAAGATTCGCGTGCTCTATGTGTCTTATTTGGCCATGGGTATGACGTGAGGGAAAAGCGCCTCCAAAGATATACTGCGCATGAGGCTGCTAACCATGTTTTCCATGTGGATATCGCACATTTGGTGCTAGGAAGGCGTTTGACCAACTGTGTGTGCATGCCTTTGGAGTGTTACAAATTGGGATGGATCAGCAAGAGCCTGTGTGCGATGTCTGGTTGATGAACATTGCATACCGTAATCGCGATGTTGGGTATTCATCTGACCACATTAGAGTTATTTGAGGGGATCACCTCGGTGTAGCAGGCTCCACTTCATGGACGTGCAAGGCCCAAGAGTAAGAGGATGGACCACAACAAATGTCGCAAAGCAATCAACATTTGCTGCCGATGTGGACCGAGGGGACACACCATGAAGAGGTGTAACAATCCATTGGACATGACACTTGCAAAAATGGTAGAAGTTACGTTGTAAAAGCATTAGGAGCATGCAAAATTCTGTGTGAGAGGAGGCAGATTCCAATCAATTTCCACACCATTGCACCGGAGAAGAAGCTCATGCTGCTTATGTAGTAGTAGCAGTTCCAAAAGCATCAAGAAGTAGACACTAAGACTCTTCAAATGTGGTAGATGATGTAAACTCGTGTCCAGAGCATGGCTTTAACAAGTGACAATAATATCTCTATCGACAATGAAAACGAATAATAATCTGAATAGTTTCAAAAGTGTGTCTTTTGAGAGGAGGTTTTCTACCCACAAAACATTATCATAGAGTAAGAATCTAAGCCAGAGGAGGAAACACCATACTACCTAGTCAATGATGAGGACGACATGCAACAAGAAGAAGAGTCCTTCCACTTGACCCACCAAGCATGGGCCATTGAGATCATGCCTCAATTTTTCGCATGATGTCCCAAAGGACTATAATGATGAATAGAAAAACTGAGGCACTTGATTGGTACATTCATGAATTTCCTGTCTACATGTATTTCACTCAGATATTATCTAATGCATCCTCTAACATCCATCCGTTTCATATTTCCATATTGCCATATTCTAGTATGCTATAGAAGAATTTTTGGAGGAGGCATGCTTTTTCTAGGCTTATGGCATACCCATGCACAGATGTCATGTAGGGCTCCTGTGCCCTTAATGCAAAATCATTGTTTGGTTATTTTCACCCGCACCTCTTTCGAAGATCTAGCAAGTGAGTGGGATACCAGGGAAACACATGTAGTTGTAGGTGGTTTGTTTTCGTCTGGGGCATCCCTGATAACCCGCAAGATTGAAGAATTTAATTAGCTCTCTCACCATTTTGTAAATTATGTAATTGGTGTTTTGAGGTTTTGTTGATCAAATAATTACATAAAGGAAAGTCAAGTTATATACAACATACTCCAAATGGAGCACATCGTAAATAAAGATTGCTAGAAAAAATGGGGAGCCCATGTGGTCACATTCCTAAAATGGCTAATGGATGCACCTGCACTGAGGTTCCTAATCATCAATGGTGTACAAGGGAATTCCTGTTGGAGCCCACATGCAAAGGACCCAACACAAAGTGTGCAAACTAGGTTGAGCACTGTCATACATAGCATTGCACATAGCCTTTGATAAAAACAGGGGCAGTCCTCACAGAGGTGATCAGGCTTTTCAAGAGTCGCCTAGGGGGGACCAACTGTTTGTGAGAGGGAGTTTCAGGTTGCACAAAAAGAAATTACAGAAGCGAATGTTGGTTTTCAGAGAATGCGAATGTCTGAATCGACTCTTGAGTAATTAATTCACTTTCACAACTTTCTAACAAACCTTTATATGCCTCATTCAGCCTAGGAAGCAGTGAGATACACTCTGTCAAAGTCTACCCTCTAGCACAATCTCCTAGCCTAGCAGGATGAGCGGCAGTCACCTTGTCACACAAGAGAATTACATATCACACCACTTGGAAGACAAAAAATCGTGGTTTGAACCTTCCTTGAAGTCTCTTGCAGGTCCTCCAGCCTTATTTTCTCCTTGAAGGTCGCTCTCAGCCGTCCTGGCTAATAAACATGCGGCCTTTTTAGCTCAAAGTGCTCAGGTTTTCACTTGAACCCGACCCATGATCTTTAAACTTTGGAAATCCATATCTCACTCAAACAGACTACAAATTGAGTTTCGCAAAGTGCGTTGAGATTTTTGAACCATCCTCTATGCAAGTATCATCCTAAATGATTTCTATTGAGGAACATATTTTTGTCACTTTCTGGCACTCTCATACCCGTCATTCTCCCACTTTGCGAGAATAAAAATCACACAAGTCTGCACTTTCCCCTCTCTTGCAGAAAGTAGTGCACTGCCAGCGGCTTGTCAGAAATTCTGTCAGCATCATGCTTGAAGGGCAAAACTTGATCTGCACCACCTGCTTTTCCACGAGTTCGCGAATGAAGTGATATCACAGGTCAATGTACTTGGTGCAAGCGTGAAACTCTGCGTTCTTGGTCACAGCAATGGAAATGATGTTGTCATAGTAGATTGTAGTAGATGTGGTCTGCTACTGTCCAAGGCTTGCCAACTGCTCACGCAGCCAGACAGCTTCCTTTGCTGCTTCACTCATGGCGATGTAACCTATTTCGGTGGTGGAGAGGAAAACACACTCTAGCTTCTTGCTCCTCCAGCTGATTGCACCTCCCCCGAGCACAAGCACGAACCCACCGGTCGACCTCCTTATGTCCAGGTCACCTCCCCAATCTGCATCATTGTAGCCGATGAGGATGGGGCTATTGTTGCCATTGAAGGTGAGCGAAAGGTTGTTGCTGTTGTCGAGGTAGCGCAACACGCGCTTGATAGCCTTCCTATGCGGCACGCTTGGATTTGCGCAAAACGTGCTTAGCACTCCCACTGCTTGGCTGATGTTGAGGCGCGTGCCAATTGATGCGTACATGAGGCTCCCAACTGCTGCTTGGTACGACAATGCTACCATGTGGCTGCTCTCCTACATGCAACGGGGAGTCTGCATCATGCTCAACTTTGCTCCCACATCCAATGGAGTTGTGCCATGTTGAAGCGCTTGACAATGTCCCTCACATACGTGCTGTGCGACAGCTCTAAAGTCTGCTGCTGCCGGTCGCGCTTGGCCAAGGTAGTGACTAAGCTCTCCCATGTCCTTCATGTCGATCCTGGCAGCAAGGGACTACTTCACATTGTCCAAAAGAGACTTAGAGTCAGATGCAATGAGTAGATCATCAACACAATGCAAGATGATGATCTGGCTTGCCTCTTGTGTGCGCCCTTAGACAACATGGTCATCTTCACTGCGCACAAAGCCAAGGCCAGCCAGCTGCTCATCCATCTTGTTGTACCATGCTGGCGGAGCTTGCTTCAGGCCGTAGAGGGCCTTCACAAACTTGCACACCAAACCCTCCTTCCCTTCCACCACATATTCCTCTGGCTGCTCCATGTACACATCCTCTTTGACGTCACCATTCAGAAATACACACGTCACATCCATTTTGTGTACCTCCCAGTCCATAGCAATACAAGAGCAAGGATTTCTCCGATGGATGAGAAATTAACAACAGGTGGAAATGTCTCAGTGTAATCCACACCCTCTGTTTGCGCATACCCCTTTGCAACCACCCGTGCTTTGTACCTGAGCACCCTACCATCGGCACCACGCTTGTGCTTAAAGATCCACCGGCATCCAATGACCTGGCTGACACGTGGAGCTTCCTCAAGGGTCCAGGTGTCGTTCTTCACGAGTGCACCATGCTCCTCGTCTGCTGCGGCACACAAATATGCCACCTCACTGCTGCGCATGGCTTCAGCAAATGTGGTTGGGTCATCGTCGACTATGAGGAAGAGAAGCTCGAGGTCAGATGACTCTGTTGGTGGTTGAAAGGTGCACAAGTTTAGCAGCTCCTTCAGCGGCCTCTGTATGCTTGTAAAGTGCTCGGATCGCCTATGTGGCTCCTAACTGTCCTTTGCATATTTGTTAATGCATGCGGACCGTTGTGGAAGCTACTATACATTGCTTTGTTCCTCCTCCTCATGCGGATGCTTGTTCCTCCTTCTGAACTCCCTCCACCTCCTTGTTGTTACCGCTGTCACCACCATGTTCCGCACCGTCCTCTTTTGCTACCGGAACTTCTCCCACTTCAGATGCACGTGCAAGAGCAAGTGGAACTACAGACATAGGGCTCCAAGTCCAGCCCTTCACGTCCTCTTGAAAGACCACGCCACATTTGCAGATGATTTTGCGTGCAGCAAAGTTGTAGATGCGGAATCCCATGGTGTCGTAGCCGAGGAATGCCGCCTTCACCAACTTTACGTCTTGCTTGTTATGGCTGTCGATAGGCACGTGCACAAATGCGCCACACCCAAAGACTTTCAGGTGCGTCACTATCGGCTTAGGTCCTATCCACGCCGCCTACGGTGTCATAAGTGGCACGTCGCGCGTGGGACTCAAGTTTTTCAGGTACACGATAGTTTAGACCGGTTCCGCCCAAAAGGTTGGCAGGAGCTCCGTGTCTTTGAGCATGCTCCAAACACGCTCCATGAGCGTGCGGTTCCCACGTTCAGCCAAGCCGTTTAGTTGCGGTGTTCGAGGTGGGGTGACCTCGTGCCTGATCCCACAACGATTGAGGAAGGCGCAGAAGTCTTTGGAGAGGTACTCTCCTCCATCGTCGGTGCAAAGAACCTTCGAACGCCTGCCACTCTCATTTTGTGCAACAACAATCCACACCTTCAAAGCATTAAAGCACTCATCCTTGCTAGCCATGAAGGACACCCACGTCTTCCTCGACTTATCATCAATAAACATGACAAAGAACAACTTGCCGGACAAGGACTGTGATGGCATGGGACCGCACAAATCAGAGTGAACAAGTGAGAGAAGCTAAGTCGCCCCCTTCCCTTCCCCCGTGAAAGAAGTGCAGGCTTGCTTCCCTTCAATGCAGCTCTCATAAGCTGATGCACCAGGCTGCTTCAAGTCAAGGAAGTTGACCCACGTCGGAGAAAGAAGTGCAGGCTTGCTTCCCTTCAACGCGGGACATGTCATGTACTGATGGCTCCCAAGTTGATGATCCAGAAGAGGGCTGTGTTGTGGTAGACATGCAGGACCCGGATGGTTGTCACGAATCCACCTTCCCAATCTTCTGCATTTGCGTAAGTGTTGGAATGCTTTCTCCCTCCCTCTCCAGCCGTAAGGTCCACCTTCTTCTTCCGGCGTTCTCGCGCCAAATGGCCTGCTTTCTTGCAGTAGTGACAGTTCCCCTTCTTCTTCCCTCCTCCGCCGTTACCCCTGGTTGGTGCAGCACCACCACTATGACCGAAGTTGGTGATGAGAGCGATGTCCCGTCCACTTCAGCCCTCCTCTTCCTTGCAATGCTCCTCCTCAAACAGCAGGCTCTCCTCCACATCGTTAAGGGAGAGCTTGTCACCGTGCTCACGTAGGGCAACAATGAGAGAAAATAAATGCTAGGAAGTTCAGAGAGGATGGTTAGCATGAGCACACGCTCCTTGATAGGGTGCTCAATTGCATCAAGTCGGTCTGAGAGAGACTTCACCATGTTGATGTAGTCAATCATGTATCCGGACTCATCCATCTTCACAGTGTGAAAGTGACGACGCAGCTGCATGTTCATGAGGATTGACTTGGAAACATAAGTAGAATAAATCTTTTTCCGAACCTCCTTTGGCGTGAGGATGCCACGGACGAGGTGTTGCGGCCGTTCATTGAGGTGGAGGTAGATGGTGGCGAGGGCGCGGTCACGCTTTTTGTAGCAGGTATGGTCCTCGCTAGGAGAGAGGGAGCCTTCAGCTGGTTCCTTCTCTTTCTCATCCACCTGGCTCTAGAGACCCTTCTCCATCAGCACCATCTTCATGTTGTTTCTTTAGTTGAAGAAGTTCCTACCTTCGAACTTGGTGATGTTGACACTGGCAACCATAGAAGCAGATGTCGCCATGGTAGTGCAATGTTCAGCCCCCAAATGACTCTCTCTCACAACAAGGTGCAAGGAATGCCTCAAGGATGAGACAAAGCCTTGTTAGAGCTCTGATACCATTGATAAAAACTGGGGCAGCCCTCAGGGAGGTGATCAGGCTCTCCAAGAGCCACTTAGGCAGGACGAATTGTTTGTGAGAGGGAGTTGCAGTTTGCACAGACAGAAATTACGAAAGGGAATGTAAGTTTGCAAAGAACGCAAATCGACTCTTGAGTGAGAAAGAAAATTGTCACAGATTTCTAAGAAGCCCTTATATGCCTCATTTGGCCTATGGAGCACTGTGATACACTTTTTCAAAGTCTACCCTCTAGCACACTCTCATAGCCTAGCTGGATGAGCGGCAGTGACCTTGAAACACAAGAGAATTATGTCTCACTCCACTTGGACGACCAAAAATCGTGGTCTAAACCTTCCTTGAAGTATCTTGGAGGTCCTCCAACCACCTTTTCTTCTTGAAGGCTGCTCTCAGCCGTCCTGGCTAATAATCATGCCGCCTTTTTAGCTCAAAGTGCTCGAGTCCGATGCTCGGGTGCTCAGGTCGTCACTTGATCCAACCCATGATCTCCAAACTTTTGAAATCCATATCTCACTCAAACAGACTCGGAATTGAGTGTCGTAAAGTGCGTTGAGACTTGTGATCCATCCTCCATGCAACTATTATACCAGATGATTTTTATCAAGCAACCTAATTTTTTCACTTTCTGGCACTCTCATATCCATCAGCCTTCACATGGTGCTAGGTAGCTTAATCCTCGTCACATATTAGCTTTGGAAGAGGGGAGATGAAAAAATTCCGTGGACCATGATTTTTCTGTGGGATGTCTCCCCATGTGTCCATCAACGGTAGTGAACGGTCGAGGTCCATGGGGTTGATGTCGTTTGTGATAGCCCTATTATAAAGACGAGTAGTTTAAGCAAAGCACATTGCATGTAACTCAATACACTCGCAAACTCGTATGTCAAACTCCAAAAACCACCTCTTTTTTATGATTAATTAGCGTCAATTGATTTTGTTAGCAAAGCGCCTCCACATCATACGATGAGTATGGTAGTTGCCTCCGAACCGATCAATTTGGTTGTTTTTGGTATTCTGAATAAAAATTAATGTTGTGGCTTTGCGTCGTTAACAACAATGTTACACCAAGTAATCAACCATTGAAGTACCAATTTTTTATGATTATGACAAAATTTTGTGTATAATTCATCAACCCTATTCACTAGGATTGTGTTACAATAAGCGTAAAAAATATCAATACTTTCATTTGGTATCTTGTGCTACAAATTTCAAGGCATGGTATATTGGTGACAAGAGAGTGGACTTGGACTTGTTGTGTTTTTTATGTGAGACACTCGATACACAATGACAAAATGAAAGTGCTCTGGGTATTTAGTTCCATTTTCAGGACATGTGGGCAAGATAACAAAGAAAATTGGTATGGGTGGACATCTTGTCTGTCGGTCCTATGGATATGTATTTAAGTTTTTGTTTGGTTTTTAAGATGGTTCAAGCAGAAAATCCCTCCCACTGGGCTCCTTTCTTGAAGGTGCTACCTTTGTAAGATTTTTATCCGCTCCGCTTGGGTCTGATTCAACGTTGGCGTGTTCATTGTTCGAGGTTTCATCCAAGATGGGTTTGCCAAGGCTACGTATTGTATTTATGCCAATGCAGCAAGCAGAAACAAAGATTATTCCATTGGTCCAAAACTATAGTACGTGAGGACCTCTGACCCTCAAGTTATTCCATTCGTTGCCCCACACGCCAAGACCTGTTCGAGCCACGTTCTAGATTGGCGCTACATTCCTTCAGCATAAGAATAAACGTTATTTTTGTCCACAATGGGTGTGGTATTCAGGCGCACTGATGTCAAATGTAGCAGAGAGATGGGAAGCTTGGCTCATTGGGCTAATGGCGCGATACTTGACTCACAAGTCATTGCATCCTTCTCCGCACAAGCCAAGAGCTCTTCAAGCAAGATGGAAGACATGCAATATTGTATGTATGTGTATATCTATTTATATGTATCTTAAATTTTTCCAAAGCTTTTTGTTTATGAATATTAGTCAATATTTATGGTAAAATATGTTTTCTGCTCATGTTTGGATTCACATGAATGTTTCTATGCGGACTTCTTTGTTCTTCCTTTGTTTTTGTGGTGTGTTTTATATCCAAAGAAATATACATAGATATCTTTATTCTAATCAGATTTTTATTATGCTTATGTTCTTACTATTAGTTTCTTTCCTCATGTATAATTTTGTTTTTATTAGTAAAGTTCTTTACATGGCATTTGGGTGTTTTCCCCATATTTTGTATTAGTTATGAAAGGAAATCCATGTGTGTGAAATGAAATGACGTAAATAATCAATTTTTTTTATGAAATGTTACGTAGATTACAATTTTTAATCACTTTCACGCTTGAGAATTGAAGCGGTCAATCTTGGTGGTCTAATTTTGATAACCTTATCTCAGTAGTTATTTGGATTTTTTTGTCACTTTGTACATTATTTTTCAATTTATGTCCGCGGTTTGGGTTGGTCGAGGAAGCCAAAAAGTGTTTTATGTTGTTCCCTTTCGGATGTTTCTCTTCTTTCTTTTTCAAGGATGGCGAATCTCGATTTATATTTCCTTTTGATGTCTGCTCCAGATTTTCGATTCTTGTATCAGATTGTCTTCGCCGGTTTTCGCGAGCTCTCTTCCCTTCGAGTCTGATCGATGGCTACAGACTGCAAGGATCTACGGATGTTGGACGTTGCGTTGTAAGGTGCTTCGACGCGGCGGAGGAGATACACAATTTACGTTATCAAAGCTACGCACGCACGTTTGTCGTCATTATCCTACACGCTCACACAGTACGAGCGCGTCTTCGAAAGCCCCAATAAGGAGACCATATAAGGCCATAAACGAAAAAATCGGATACTCTATCCATGCAGTGTACGAGAATGTTTGCGATCTCCTATTAGACCTCAAGTATTCGGACGAATAAATTTTTTGTGTTGGGGACGTACAGGTTTCAGCAGCACTATCCAGCATGACTGAACGGCAACGTTACGAGGTACTCCGTTCCGGATTTTCGAAATCGCTATCCACCCCGTTCGAAGGATATTGACCTCCATTCGCCCCGTGTTTCGATTTTTGAGCTCCATAAGCTCCGACTCAAATATTTGAATTCAGGACCCCCCGCAGCCAGAGTGTCAGTGACAAGGTACCCCGTCGAGTACATGGTCATTGTCCAGACATTTCCATTTTGCGAATTTAGTGTAATCTCTCAATATAAAAATGTTATTGTTATCAAACATTTTCACGAAGTAAATGAGACCCTCCAAAAGGCGGGGGAGGGGGGGGGGGGGGGGTTGAAAAACAAACACGCGAGCAATTCAACGACGACACCTGAAGATAAGAGGCTTTTCCATCCGTTTCGTAGGACCTGTTCCGAAAGAGGAAAAATGCTAGAAATACCTTAGACGACTCAATACGGAAACGGGGTATATTGTGACGTTACAATATACCCCTCATGTCGGGGTATATTGTAATGAAACAATTTACCCCGCGGGCCATCGCGGGGTTTATTGTAACACAAACTGTGAAGACGGGGCTTTTGGAGATCGAATAATGAAAGGCGGGCCAACCTGTTCCGAATTGATCGGCAACGGGGGGTTTGACTAGTTTTGTTTCTGAACCCGGGATATCTGGATATTTTCTTCCATGACTGAATCAGACATCGGCTTGGATTGAGCATTGTTTGTGTATTTCGTTTTCGTTCAACATTTCAACACCGACCGAGTAGGACAACGGCTCAGAATCTACCTTTGACATTGAAATTTCCTTTTTGCAAATTTTGTCTAGCGCTCGATCGACGTTTTGCCCTTTCTCGGTATGGGCATGAAATTAGACGCTGAACTCCTAAAAAGTATATTCTGCGAGTGGGTAAGCGGAATGAGCATCCTGCTCCGTCGATCCTGCCTTTCAATTGCAGACCTATAACCGAGAAGCATTAAAACAGGGTTCAGGAACGTTTTATTTTTCCTTATTCGGTATCCTTATTGATGCGTTCCCAGACGCGCCCTGGATATTTTCGCGCATCGGAGGCAAAACCCAGTCGCTGATAGAAGAAGGACCCTTATAATGAAATGCTGTATACAACTCGCCTGAAATCTCAACTATTATGAAAACACGTCGCAAACCTGCTCTCTGAGTTCACATGAACCTACCCAGAGCTTGCAGCGAAAGCCTTTTCGTCGCTGCAGGTTTCCAGCCTACGACAATGAACTTGACGAACCGCATCCAATAACAATCCCGAAACCCACTATCGCTCCCTACTTGAAACGCGGATCTGACGGTCAATTGAAGGAGCCATTCAGTTTCAACAACGGCTTGAAAATGATCAATGCGAATGCAGGTCCCCCCCTCCCCCCCCTAGGTGAGTTGAGCCTTTCCCTAGTTGTAGGCGAACGCGCGAATGGGCGGTTGCAGCAAGCGTTTTCGTCATGTAGTAACTGTCGGTTGCTGTGTAGTGAACCTCCGTCCGATCCACAGGTTTTAAGCAGCGAAAACATAGATGGTGCGAGCTTTTAAGAAAATAACGACAAAGGTGCGAGCTTAACTTCTAAAAACGTAGAAAGTGAGATCGGAACCTTCGCCGCGTCTGGGCTCCCAACAACGCACCATAAGATACTTTCAGAGGGAACCTATTGAAAGGTCTCAACGGGAGGAAAGTTTGCACAAAACGACACAGACAACCTGAACAATTTAGTGTGCACAACTTGCCGCAATCATCATAGAGGTCCAGTGTGATTAGAACTCATCATTATTTGCGTCTGAACGGGAAAAACGGAAAACGCTCAGCTATTATCAGGAACAATCGAACGCGCAGACCGCATTTCAGAAGGGAAAATACGTCAAACAGAAAAGATAGGCCCTTAGACGGCATGGAATAATTCAAAATTGTCCAGTACAATCAGAAAGCTGGAATTTGAAGCCATAACATGATTAAAAACTTTCCCTATTAATTTACTATGAATACAACGGATGTAAAAAAAGCTTAACAAATTTGTTATTCACATTAAATTAATAGGGAAAGTTTTTCAATTACTTTTTGAACAAGGATTTGTTTTACAACACATTCAAACTTTGGTGAAAATATGAAGCCATGAGGGTTCAGTTTTAATTGCAAATTAAATTCATAAAACTATGAAAATAAACAAAATATGAAAAACCACACTCATACAAATATATTCCCGTGTGTATAAGTGAATATTAGCAAACCAAAATATAGATAGATATATATACAGATATAAACGTAGACATAGATAAAGATACAGTTATAGATATGGAAATAGATAAAGATATAGATATAGAAATAGATATAGATATAGATATAGATATAAATATAGATATATATATAGATATACATACAAATATTGATATAGATATAGATAAAGATATAAATATAGATATAGATATAAATATATATAAACATACACATACATATAGACATAGACATATATATAGATATAGATATAGATATCGATATAGATATAGATATAGATATAGATATAGATATAGATATAGATATAGATATAGATATAGATATAGATATAGATATAGATATAGATATAGATATAGATATAGATATAGATATAGATGTAGATATAGATAAAGAAATAGATATAGATATAGATACAGATATAGATATAGATAAAGATACAGATATAGATATAGATATAGATATAGATATAGATATAGATATAGATATAGATATAGATATAGATATAGATATAGATATAGATCTAGATCTAGATATAGATATAGATATAGATATAGATATAGAGATAGATATAGATATAGATATAGATATAGATATAGAGATAGATATAGATA
>SZWC01006669.1:18871-53981 GCA_023375785.1 Penium margaritaceum
TATATCTATATCTATATCTATATCTATATCTATATCTATATCCATATCTATATCTATATCTATATCTATATCTATATCTATATCTTTTTCTATATCTATATCTGTATCTATATCTATATCTATAACTATATCTATATCTATATATATATTTATGTCTGTATCTATATCTATGTCTACATCTATGTCTACTTGTATGTGTATGTCTATATCTATATCAAAATCTACATCTATATCTATATCTATATCTATATCTATATCTTTATCTATATCTATAGCTATACCTTAATCTATATCTACATCTATATCTATATCTATATCTATATCTATATCTATATCTATATCTATATCTATATCTATATCTATATCTATATCTATATCTATATCTATATCTATATCTACATCGATATCTGTATCTTTATCTATATGTACACGTTTATATGTATGTGCATAGTTATATCTATATCTATACATATATCGATATCTTTATTTATATATATATCTATATCTATTTTTATAGATACATATGTATATCTATAATTATATCTTTATCTATGTCTACATTTACATCTCTATCTACATCTATATTTATATCCATAAGTATGTCTATAGATGAATCGATATCCATATATATATATATCAAAATCATTATATATGCCTTCATATATCTCTATGTTTGAGTAAATTAATATCTATAACTCTATGTATATATCTAACTTTATCATATGTATATGTGGGTCTATGTTCATATCATTATCCAGATAAAACTTTACATCCTAATGTTCACAAGAATGAAAAATCACGTATGTTTCTTTATCAATATTATTTCTAGAAATTCGTGTATTCTGATTTTTTATGTTATGTGTATTGATTTCCATACCCCAACTTATGATTTGTTTTATCTACTTGCTTAGATATTTTATGTAAGGTCTTATATACGTTTATATATTTCTAGATTTAAAGTCCTCTCGAGAAGACTTTTTCCTTTTGTTCCGCTTTTTAAAGTTTTTTCCCTCTGAAGTTTTTTGCCATCTTTTCTGTCTTCTCCGGCATTTGGTTATCTAACTTGTAAGGAAGTGGTTTGGTATTACGCTGCCACGTTCTCGCATGAAATGGGACCGTTGGCAACACTCGTATTGACATCATTGTACCTCGCACCTCGTTTTTTCAGCCATGAAGTCGGTCGGACCTGCTTTTCGCGCGAACATCGCTTCCTGCCTGAAATCCCAATGTGCGACGGAACGAGAAAAAGGGCCCTGATCTTGTAAAATCAGATGTGTCCATGCTCGCGATAGGGTTAGGAAATCAAAGTGGACATGTGTCAGAAGATGCGACTCGCGGGCTCCGCGACCGGACAATATAATTCGAAGACGGGCCCCGGATGAAAAAGACCAGAATTGTTTGTCATGGACATCCATCCACGGGCAACATATTCTGGTTCGTGAACAGGGGAGCGGTTGAGCCGATTACTCTCGGCCATTTGTATTGTTTGCGGGAGCCGCTAAATTTGCTGAGTCATCGGAGTTCCATCGGAAGGACTACGTGGAAAGCCAAGCTAAGGCTTGACCTTTTGTCGCATTACCTTAAACATTTATAGCCTGCCACACGGTGTTCGCACCATAGAGCAGAGACCCTGAGGTAGATGCTTGCATTAAGGAATAGTATCGCGGCTCGACAGCCATGACATTTTGTTTTCTTCACCCTCCTCCATTCGTGGTCGGTTGCATTTCTATACAAGAAGCTAGATGGTTGTTTTGTTGGATTTTTTAGATGTGGTCACTACTCTTAAAACAAAACAAACAAGAGTTACTCGCTCACTTGGAAAGGGGAAACCGACTAAAATATGATGGTGATATGACATCACGTCGAGGAGGATGGATCCAAGCCCATCCATCCGAAAGGTAGGGCTTGTGTCTTTTTCATTCTCTCACTGGTGGGCAGTGGCTGGGTTGTTGTGAGCGTCTACTCCGACTCTACCCACCCACATCCTTATCCGCCCAACCGTTTGGTGTAGGTGATGGACACCGACTTACGGAGGGACGTTCTTGCAAGTGGCGGAAAAAATCACGACCCTACCTTCTGGTTTGCATGCATCTTTAGACATTTGAAGCGAGGCGATCATGAACGTTGGATTGTGAAACGTTAAACATAGATGTGTCCATATTATTTTGCACGAATGAAAGTAATGTGTAGAGTCATTGTTTAGACAAAGACAGGGCACAGTGAGTTGGTGAGTTGGAACCAGGTCTAAATGGCGTTTTCAACCCACTTTGCGGATTTTTTTTTGGAGCCCAAGAAATTATGTCAGCAATATGGGTGCAAGGAATCGATACATGAGCTAGAAGTATAATCGTGCAGCAAGCACCTTGGTCGGCCATACCTGCTAGTCGCCACAAATTTGCTCGCACGAGCAACAAGATCTACTGCAACGTTTGTCTCGAGGGCACCAATAAGCCTCTTGGAAAGTTCGTCAAGAAACCAATGCAATTTAACTATTGATTCTTGTTATTATGATGCAGTTGAAGCAATTTCAAATTTTTGAAGAAACGATTGGAACATCTGAGCATCTTTGTGAGCCGGTGAATGGAGGATCATCTTCTTACTTGCGGCGGACACAAGGGAAAGAACATAAAAATTGTTGGTGCTATAGGGGACATGCAAGAAGTGCTGCCACACCTAATCATGTAAGTGGAAATTATGTAATACATTCGATTTTGAAAGTGAAGTGTGCTAAGTTTTACATTGAGCCCAATAGGACACCCAAGTCAAACCACCATTCTGCTGATAACACTAAACAAAAAATTCAAACCAGGGCTCACGATGCCTAAAAAAATCACTTTGCAAACCATATGCCATTCATGATGTGAGGGGAAAAAGACCAAGTTTGAGTATAGAAGTTGGTTTTCACAGCAAAATTTTGAATATAGGACCACTCAACCTTGAAGGATGTTACGGTTCAGAGACTTCTAGTGATGTAAAAGGTAGTTGCTTCATCGATAGATGCAATTGGTTTTCCGCAATGATGGAAAACTCCATACATTTCGACAAAGAATGGACATCAAACTTTTTTCAAGAGCACAATGTACCGACACACAATTTACGAAATGACTTCCACATTCCAACACAACTTCACCATCTTTTCTATGACAAACAATATTTGGCAGGACGCTTAGAACTTGGTACATCGGTATCCGCAACGATATTGTGTTAGCTCGACACAACAAAGATTTTCCACGGAGACCACAGAATTCCACGACGATGCTTCCTTCCTCCAAAGCTAGATGCATGACGTAACAATACGTGCAGGACACCAACATTGTACTAGCATGGTAACTTCCACGACTATCAGTTTCCGTGAAAACGACAAATTTCCATGAAGACAACAATTTTTACTTTGACATGTCAGCACGACGAAGACAAACCACTGATGCATGTAGAAGACCAATTGAACCGACGACATTACCAAGCATCTAAGCATTTCTACTAAGACAAACCCTTTTCTGTGCCGACGATGCGATGCATGCACCATGTTCAGACATTATACCATGATGACTCGATGTTTCAGAGATGTCATAAAGTTATGAAAAAGTCTCACTCAGCGTGTATTTGCTTAGACGTCTAAGGTCTTCAAGAACGATGTTTCTCCATAAGAACACAAACTTTTCAGATACTGTCTTTCGAATACAATGCATGCAGTTTTCTTTGTTTTCATCATCACCTCTGCAACTTCATGCGTCCTAACTTACTACCGCGACCACGTGGCGTGTCGCAGATGTCGGAACGTCACAAAAGATTCGTAGGGATGACATGCTTCCACTAAGGCAGCATTCTACCACACAAAGAGCTTCAATAAATACGTCTTAAGTCTGCAGAGACGTTGAGCCTCCACAAAGACAACACCATTTCATACATAGTATTTTCTACGCGTAGGCAATGTATGTACAGTTCAGTGCATAAATTGTCTTCTATGACATTGAGGAGTGTCAAAGTTATCCAAAACGTCAGAAATGATTCACGAAGACAACGTACTTCTAGTTGGAAACCATTCTTACACAATGTGATTTTCCGGTATGATGTTTAGAGTCCACAAAGACAACATTATTTTGTTAAGACAGCATTTTTTAATTAATAATATCAGTAAATTGAACATGATCATGAAAAATTCCATGTGAAAGCACATCCACAAGGATTAGAGCGCTTCCGCTAAGACCAAATCATGTTGTTTCGATGTTGCAACTCAGTCGGGTACATTGTTTTCAAACGTACCTGATGTCTTTTTGGACAAAGTGCAACACAACAGTTCCACAAAGACGAGTCTCACCCGTGAGAGCGGTACCGCACTCAAGGACTCACTCCGCATAGGTTATTTGCATCCACACATGTATTGGATTTTTAGTGTACGACATTTTCACAAATCGAGTATTCACTCCAAGCACAGTTTGGCATGCTTGAACTTAGGCGTAACAATGTTGCAACAGTCAACCACATTGGGCTTTGTCTCTCAGAAGGCTGATGCCGACCGGGGTAGCTGTATAGAAATTCAAGATCCTCAACTATAGTCGTCTTTTTTCCCGACTTTCCCAGAAAATTTTTTCTCGACAAATAGTGTCGGAGACTCGCAATTTTCCGTTCCACCTCTGCAAAGCACTTCAGTTCCACGTGAGTTGTTCAGGGTTGCCTCACAACCACCTTTCGTGATGACTCCAAACGTCACCATGTCCCCGTTAAACTCGTATTTTTGGTCAAGTGTAGTACTAGTGAACGCAGCAGCAATGTTTTGTCTGCTAGGTCTTGGAATGCAATAGAACATGCAAAGCAAACCAGTTCCATTGATCTCACAGCTGAATGCTTGCACTAGTGGTCAGCAGGTGCCATATGCGCGCGGATAGCCAGCCTAGCATCCTCAACTTGTCTTAAGCGGTTACTTTGTGGACCCCAATCTTCATGAGTGAATTTTGATTTTGGTGTTCTTATCAATATTGACAGTAGGGAAAACTTCTCATCTAAAGTTGACAAATGTGATATATGGAGACTGAAGCCAGGTGGCAGATCTCTCGGTATAGAAGCACCAAGTAAAATTCTTTTACATTGGTTACGCACGCTAGAGAAGCGCAAATAAAGTTTTGTTCTTCTTGAACTTAAGTGAAATCTCCACAATGTGGACAAACATGCTGAAGTTTAAGAGGGTTAGTCTTTCATATCTGTGGCTATTAAAACAAGTCTGCCGAACATGATATCTCATCCGTGTTGTGAAGGATGGTAAAAAGGCTCTGTTGTCATCTGTGACAATCGACGTCGAAGCCTTCTTCACACTGGCATGGGTTATGTTCAACTTGTACGAGAATCTTGAATCAAAACTCTGTGACTTCCTCATTCAAGACGACGTGAAAGAAGGAAAAAACACCTCCAGGCCCATTTACCATTCTTATCTAAATTTCAAAGTGGTTGGCCGCTTCAAAAGGTGGAAGCAGTCGATAAGTCGCACGTGATCTTTGTCGATTTCAGTGCCTTCAAATGCTTCTGGCTTATGGTATTGTGCCAATACAAAACTTCATGCAAAAGTTAAGAAAGATTCAAAGAAAGATTCTTAGGAGCAAGAGGTTCAGACATGATGTAGATTCAGGAAACTTGGAGGTGAGGTTTCGGTCAAGAATGCTTTTCGTATTTTTAATGTCCAATCCAAGTTTATTTAAACTACAAAACTTTGTTCCTTTCGTAGGACGATGCCATCATGCTGACTCCAAAGATGATAAAGATGATTTAGAAGATTTTCACTTGCTTGAAGGAAAAAGACGAAATCGCGTGACTCAGAGAGCCGACACCGCTGATGCTATAGCGACTGCTGATGTTTGCTCTTGTAGTGTCAAAAGTGTCAATACAGGTGCTACTACTAGAAAAAAATACACGGGAAAGGAACAAAAGAAATAAAAACAAAAATTGGAGGAGCATAGCCAACGAAAAGATCTACTAGAGTCCAACAAATGTCAAGAACATGGCTAGAGCAAGTGGTAGAGACAATGCTACTGTAGCTGTTGGTGGAACTAGTGAACCTTGAACATCCGGTATCACTAGTGGTTGTACGAGTGGAACTGGAATGGCTGCTAACATTGGTGGAGTTCTTGGGGCGAGCAGTGAAGCTCAGCCGGGTGATGCACATTGCACTAGTGGATAAGTTGGCATAGGCAGGATAGATCGTGCTGGAGTGTCTGATCAAATCGATGGGGCAGTTGGTGACGGCGCGACAGCTGCAACCAACGTCGTTGTTGGCATTGCAGGGGTTTGCAAGAATAAAGGAGTTGTGAGAATAAGTAGCACAATAGAATCTGGCATGATTGTTGGTTCTCCCGGGGCTGTCGATATCAGTTGGGTTGGCGGGGCTGTCAGAACTTGCTCTTTTGGGACCGGTGGGGATGTTAGGTCTTGTGGGGGATTGTCTTCCTGGGCCTGTTGGGATGAGTCAGGCAACAGATGCATCCGGGCCAAGGTCCCTGCCTCACGCAGTTCACACCACAACCATCACGACCGGTATGCCTTGTTTGAATGGTGTAGCAGGTACGACTAGGATGGTTCAGGCGGTTGGCCTCAAAATGACTGGTTTACTGAATGGCATAGTTGAGCCGGATGAATCTGACGGGCAAGAGGTGAACAGGCATTGCAGACTGGACGGGTCTGGTGGGGCGAACGGGTTAGGCACAACGAATGGTGCAAAAGGGGCAGAAGGTGAGCTAAACGGTCTGAACAGGAAGGTTGGGGCTAGTGGACAAGACGGGTGTGGAGAACAGAATGGAACAAGGCAAGTTGATGACCATGAAACTACAGCTTACACAGATGGACAGGGAAACACCTCAAGCATCGGTGTTCAAGTTCCTCATTCACCTGATAACATGGTTAGTGTAACTTGAATGTTTTTTCTGTTCTCTATACCATAAGTGAATGCTTATAACTTATTGCATTCACTTGCAAGTACTGCAAGATTTTTCAAACCGGATATTCAACTCTGATGCCCCACCAAAAGAGACTCTTTTCATGGAAGACTATCCTGAATGTGCTGGAAAACAAAAGTTGTCTCATGAGCAGCTCCTGGTGAATGTACCTTTCAACATCTGTGAAACCCCTGTCAAGGAGATGGATGACATCATTGAAGACATCGTCCATGCTTTTGACCACCTGGCAAAGCTTGGACAAAATGTATGAGGACAATTGTGCCCCGGGGCAGAATTTCAAGAACAAAGGTACAATTTCATTGAACAAGTACCGACATTCATGTCAATTGTTCGGATTTGTTCACAAAATAATGTTGGTATTTGGTGCTGATCCAATGCTGGGTGGGCATTCGGCAAGTAAGTGGATGGAGAACGAAGAAATGGCCAAGGTAATTTGAACTGAAAATTCTTGTTATCTTTTATTCGTTTTTGTCATATCTACAACCTTGCTCTTTCATATTACAGGTAGTATTTGACGTTGTAAAAGATACGGCTGCAGCTTTAACAATAATGAAAACTGATGAAGCTCACGCAAACGAACCAGTGGTTCTTGCAAAAAGCGAGTGCCCTTTTTTTCAATTTTTACTTGCCAACTAGTACATCAACTTCTCATGATAATTGAAAAATGTTTTGTCAATTCCAGGAAAAGAAGTCAGTGCCACATCCATTGCGACAAGAACTCATCAAAAGCCACCTTTGGATGAAGAGAAGAATTTGAAGAGATGGCGGAAGAAGAAAAATAGCGACAATTGAATGTAGTCTGGACGAAGATGTGATGTGAAATGAAGATTTCATCGACGTTGATGTAGACTTAAACGCTGTTGATGTGAATCTTGTTGAAATTAGTGTACATTGTACTTTTGGCAGTTTTAAGCGTGCACATAACTATTGATTCATCTTTGCAAAGTCTTTGATTTCATATGCATAATAAGAAATATAACAATTATTTGAAATTATATTGATAATAAGTTCTTAATTTAAGTAGTCGATACCTTGGTGACTAGTTAATATCCGATATACAAATTTCTCCATACAATAAGTATACTTTCAAACTTATTATTAAATAAGTAGCTGACAATTGTAGTATCAATTAAATAAGTAGATTACATCCAAAAATGTCCAAATTTGATGAGAATGTATTTTTTCTAACTACTAGTGAACTAGTTAATGAATGAAATAGTTATTAGCTAATATATATATAAATGCATATCTTGTCTATCTTAAACTCTGGATATTGAATACCTAGCTCCAGGGTATGTCTAGAATTTAAATATAGTTAGTAAAAAAAATCATTCCCCTTCAAAATAAGTGTTCTGCAGTCAGATGAAAAAGTGTGTGTTGATTTGTTCATCTCACTGTAGAAACACGACACTACTTCAACTAGTGCAACTAGTGCAAATAATGTTTTGCACTAGTGCAATTTGTGTTATGCATTAAGTGTCTGTTTGTGAAGTGGGTTATGCTTCCCTTAGGATGTTGTAGGTTATGATTAACATAGTGCATACTATATGTTAGTTGTGAGTTAGTGCAAACACACAAACATCGTTTTGTAGGCACTTTTTACACAATGTAAACTATCAAAGTTGACCTTTTTTATTACACATAGGAAGTAAAGTCATCTTACTATTTACATGTGCAATTGTGAATTTGACTTTGTTTTGTCAATGTGGACGAATTAAGCATAAGGAAGGAACTTTTGGAGGGAAGAGTAATAAAGTTACTCATCATGAGGAAATTCAACATTCAGAGTATTCCGCATAAATTAATCCACATCAGATTTTGGGATATATCCGTAGATTTTATCCTTGTTCTTTCGGAAGTTCCTGTAAGAAAAGATCAACTGGGTCATCTCCATCATGTTTTCCATCCTCTACATCAGTGTGTTGAGAGTAAACCGGCAGATAAAACGGTTTACTTGTTCATTGACTAAGCTGTTCACTCCTACATTGGAAAAACATAGTGTCAAAAAACCGAACAAAAACACCCCCTTAGTAAATGGGAAAACGCAGGAATGTTTCAACATACTTGAAAAACGGATGTACATGTCTAGACTTAATGTTGGAGAGCAGGTGTGCTTCGCATTCTCCATATTCTTGAAGTGAAAAATATCATATAGGAACATTGTTGTCCTTAGAAGATGGGGACATCGACCTAGGCAATACGCATGAAATTTGAAAACATTGTCATAGAAGTTGAATTGTGGCCGGTTTGACATGTTGAATCGTGTCAAAAGTGTGGTGAAAGAATAATTTGGCAATTTGCCGGCGACCATGAGATGAAATCCATAAATGATGAGATGAGGAAAAAATATTATGAAAATTCCACTAGTGCGATGACTCGCCTCATCACTTGAAGAGTTGTTTGCATTGCACTTCAGTTCATCTTTTTCATGCAAACTTTTTCCATCTTCATTCTCTAGATGTCAAAACTGTGGCCGCATCCATTGGACCTCCCAATGCGGGAAGCGAGTTGTTTTCACTTCTTTAACTAGCCCTTCAGCATCAAAGGCATTTTCTCGTGCCTGAAATGCACATCGCTTCTTAGAAACTGATTCCAATATGTTCCTTGACCTTCCACTTGCACAAGATGGACAAATGCTTGCATTGCATTTGCGAGGGATGTCATACAAGAAAATTGAATTTCCATGGTTTTTTTTTTTTAAATGTCAATGCCCCATGAATTGTAGACAAGAATGTCCCATTGTAAGTAAAGTTTAGCACCCAAAGAAGTGTTGCATGAGTGAATTCCATTGTTGCGGAAAAGATAGATATGCCCTCTTCTCGTCCATCAGGAAACATGATGCACTTGCACATTTCCGTGCGATATAAGTTGATATTGATATGAATTATTTCAAAGACTATACCATGTTATATTGCATACTTTTTATAATACATAAGGAGTGGTCTTTCATAAATTTAACGTACAAATTTGGAAGGATGGGATGTTTCATGAAGCTTGAGAGGTCTTGATTCTCAAAAAGTAAAACATTTCATGAAAGTTTAGAGATAGAATAATTATATTAAAGAAACTTTGACATAGGAAAAAATTAGAGACTAATCTGCTTCCAAGGATGACCGCATGGGCATTTGGCCTTCACAAGGGACGGAGCATTAAGATCAAAGTCATCTATTTAAGTCAATACTCCAAGTAGGGTTGCTTTCCAAATATCCCCTCCCCTTGCAGGATGAAGATTCTTGTGAACATCCACCTGTTGGAATGAACGCACACATGGCCACCGACACTGTCCACTCTTTGTGCACATGCCCCTCCTACGTACACCCAATTCCCTCACAATTGACACAAACACATGCCTCCTTTTCCACCAACAATGTACGTGGTGCTCACTATTCTTTTAATAATGGAGGCACAATCCACTCAGCACAATCATTGCTTTGTGCCTGCAACAAAGACAAATGCTTCTCACCTCTTCCTCCTCTGTTGTCACATGAACAACAGGATTCTTCTTGAATATCACCCATCATCAATCTCCATCCCAACACCCTCCGTCCTTCATTTGATTCACCTACATCAAGGATTGAGAAATAAGGATTCTTGTTCTGTGAAACAATAATCTCCACTACCACATCTTGTTAAGGCGACTATGATTTCGAGGTGTACATAAGTTTTTCTTTGTCCAAAACATGTGCACACACTCCTCGTTCTGAATTTTGTTACATGTGCATGCAACTCCTCCACCCCATTGTTTCCACACATGCACAGGCGTTACATGCTGCAAATGAGGACTTGGAATAGGGAGGCCTGGCATGAGGATCTCCTTTGCCTCATGGTCAAATTCAGGTACCAATGCAATGGAAGCCCCAATCTTTTGAATTATGTTTGCTTCCTTGAATTTCTCCATGTTGCTGACAAACTTCAGAGACAGATTTTATGCATTCTCCCCCTTGTAAGTCAGTTTCATCAACTTCTTTCACCGTAAGTGTCGCTCCTCAAAAACATAATGGGGGAGGTTCTTGAACAGACCGATTCCTATAGCACTTGGTGTCTGCAATGTTACAACAAAATTGAAACACCATTTAGTTTGTTCTCTCATGTGTGAAGGCAAAGCACACTACTTGTTTTATTTCAACTTGTGATACGATGTGGTTTACGATTCCCTCTTCTAGGCGGTCGATGTCGTGGTGACGGGACTGCGACATGTGGGGAGACAGGTTCTTGATGAAGTGCTTCATCATTAAGGGCCCCATTGTTCAAAGCTAGGCTTCCTCACACTCCTCCATTGCTTGGACCTAAAGCTCCATATCCTTTAGGATTAGGATCTATGGGAATACCAGCAGTCCTCAACACATCACAAAATGATTCAAAGGCATTGGGGGGGGGAAGAGGAGGTGGAGGAGGTGGAGGCAAGGGAGGGGGTGCCCTAGGATGTTTGGCATATCACTTTAACAAGGTTTGAGCAGTATTTCACCAATGTTTGGCTTGCAATGAGGAAAAAAAATTAGATGGGTCTTGGGTCCACGTGTTTCTCACCTCATCCCATATTAAAATACTCCCAAAGTTGACAATCTTCAACTTCATGATAAAACAATTGTATGCAACAATGTGTAGTTTTTAAACACATGAGTCTATCTTTAACCAATGTAGAATTTAAAATAAAATAAATAAAGTTTCAAATACCTTTGAAAATACCAGCATATGGATCTAATAGCATTGTCCAATTTTTATTCTCCATCATATTGACATCGTGTAGTATTATGTATCCCTTTGCAATCCTTGTCTCGACACACCCACAAGGAGTGCTTCTTCATTACCCTTGTATGAGTTCCTTTCACAAAAGCTTGCATAGGGAAAAGATTCTTAGTATTTTTATACATATCAACAAGACATTTGAAGTTCCACATACTTCCAGACACGTTACAGATATGACAACACAATTTAAGGCTTGAAGAGTTGTCCGCAATGATGCGCATTTCCGCCGGCCATCAAGCATGAGACCTAGCTTTAGGCACAGGTGGACGCAAGGGTCCGGGGCCGCATGTGCAAAGGGAAAAAAACACAAAGCAAAAACACACATAACTGAAAAGAATTAGGCTATGATCACAGTGGCGATTCAAGGAACAGTGGAAGTGAAGCATGAAGAAAGGTTGGAGGAGAGACTCATGCTCTGTGAAAGACAACAATGGACTAACTAACACAAGGTTGGAGAATTCCCACATGAAGGTAGGAGAGACTTCATAGTAGAAACAAGAGGAAAACGTGGAGAGAGGTTGGAAGGAGGAAAACAGAGAGATAATGAATATCCTTGGAAGGGAAGGGAGGCTTGAGGGCTTCTAGGCCTCTACATGTCTTGGAGAAGGTGACAAACTGTACATTGAATTTCACACCCTTGGGGGAGGAGGGAAGCATGGAAATATCTTGGAAGCAACAAAAATGGGGGATAATGAGTGTCCTTGGAAGGAAAGGGAGGCTAGAGGGCGGCCACCACTCTACATGTCTTCGAGAAGGTCAAAAATTGTCCATTGAACTTGACACCCTTAGGGGAGGATGGAGTGCTAGGCATACCTTTTCAACATTCTCTAGTCTTGTAGAAACATAGGGCCACTTTGGGAGCCACCCGAAGTAAGTGACCTCAAAACTTCCACAAAGTAAATGTTCTCTAGGACAATAGAACTATAGCACAAAACAATGGAACGGTACGGAACCCATTGACAAAGCGGTGTTCAATTGGAGCAACAAAACATAGTCAATCTTTCTTCTCGGAAAGGACTCAATGTCGTGGATTTTGCGGCAAAACTTGTAAAGCATTGCAAAACAAAATGCTTGATATGCATGTGTATTTAAAGAAACACAACTACATTGTGGCACAATGCTAACATTGCGGAGAGAAATAAACATCACGGAATCATTGTTGTAGAAACATTCAAGTGTGGAATTTCGTACACGTTGCATAACGAGTGTAAGCTCTCAGCGAGAACACCTCAAGCAGTGGAACAATACAATATGTAAGCAGTGGGTGAACGATACAGAAATTGACTGCGTGGACATTATCATTAGCACGGAAGCACTTCATCTTTGTGGAAGAACATTAAAATTGTAGAATAAATGGAGTACTCATAATATAGTCTTGGCAAGAAATCGTGACAACGTGGATCAACATTAATGTTATAGATAAACTTTAAAAAGTTGTCGCGCAAGGCTACCCTTGCAAAAGGATGTTGATATGAAAACTTTCATCGATGCGGAAGCGCTCTATCTTTGTGAAAATTTCTTAACGTTGCAGAAAGAATGGAATACTCATCACATGTCCTCAGTAACAACACCTAACAAGGTGGATGAACACTAACGTTACAGATATTACTAACATTGCAAAATATATCATTGTTGATATGTGCATTGGTACAAAAACACTCCAATGCTGTGGAGCGAACGTAGTGTTGCAGAAAGATATTGATAGAAAAACTTCAATTGGCGTGGAAGCACTTCATCTTCGTGGAAAGACCTTAACGTTGGAGAACAAATGGAATTCTCACAATGTATCCTCGGCCAAAATGCTTGACAAGGTGGATCAACACTAATGTTACAAATATTGCTAAAGTTGTGGAAAATGTCTTTCTGGAAATGAGCATCGGCGTGGAAATGTTTCAACATTGTGAAGCGAGGGTAATGTTGTGGAAGGATATTGATAGAAAACAATTCATTGGCATGGAAGCGATTCATGTTTGTGGAAGTACCTTAACATTGCAGAACAAATGGAATAGTCATCACGTGTCCTTGGCGAGAACACCTAATAAGGTGGATTAACAACAATGTTACAGATGTTACTAACATTGCATAAGATGTCTTTATGGAATTCTACATCAGCGCAGAAACTTTTCAACATTGTGGAGTGAGGGTCACATTGAAAAAGGATATCAATATGAAACATTACGTCGGCGCAGAAGCGCTTCATCCCCGAGGAAAGACCTTAACATTGTAGAACTAATGGAATTTTTCATCATGTATTCTCCACGAGAACACCTGACAAGATGGATGAACAATGACGTTACGGATATTATGAACGTTGCAGAAAAATTCTTTGTGGAAATGTGCATCCGCACAAAAACTTTACAACGTTGTGGAGCGAGGCTTACCTTGCAGAAGGATGTTGATATGAAAAGGTTCAATGGCACAAAAGCGCTTCATCTTCGTGGAAATACCTTAACTTTGAAAACCGAATGGAGTACTCATCACTTGCCCCCTGTGAGAAAACCTAACAAGGTGGATTGACACTAATGTAACAAATATTACTAGCGTTGCAGAAAATGTTGTTGTGAAAATGTGTATCGGTGCGGAAATGCTCCAATGTCATGGAGCGAGTGTAATGTTGCAGAAGGATATTGGTATGAAAAGATTCATTTGCATTGAAGCACTTCATCTACCTTGAAAGAACTTAACGTTGCAGAACAAATGGAATGATCATCACGTATCCTTTTGGAGAAAACCACACCACCGGTGGATCAACACTAACGTTATGGATATTACTAATGTTGCGGAAAATGTTGTAATGAAAATATGCATCTGTGCGGAAATATGGCAACCGTGGGGAATGAAAGACCAACGCGGTGGAAATATGCATCGTATCGGTCGCTTTGTAATGCAGTGGAATCCATCGATGTGCATGGAACCGTGCGAACACCTCGGATTGGTCCTTGCGGAATAAACTGAACGCTACGGAACAGAAAACAAACCGTGTTGCAGACTGACATGAACACCATTTTTATTTATTTTTATTTTTTATCCCTTGGCCATAGACGATGGTAACAGGTTGGTCTCTGAGAAACCAAGACAAGCACAGGGATTTAACCCGGCCACCCAAAAATGAACACCATGACTGATTTTTATTTTGACTTCCCAAATCAATCTCTGTTTTTTTCTTTAATTAAAATTTGGTGGGAGCAAGGGAAAACCATAATCATGATCAATCGGAAACATATTGGCAAGCCATAAACATTTTCTAGTATCCTTGGACAAGCCCTAATGCACTGTGGTTTTGTTATTTTTAAATTCCCAAGGGTTTCAGTGCCCCAAGGCACATCACTCTTTGGACACCCACGATGTTTCCGGTGGGGACGATGGAATCAGGGTCAATCAGGAACAGATTGGAAAGTTGTAAAAGTTTTCTAGCAGCCTTAGGCAAGCCCTAATACACTGTGGTTTTGCTTTGATTAAATTCCGTATGGTTTAAGTGCCCCAAGACAAGGTGCTCTATGGGCACCCATGATGTTTCCGGTGGGGACAATGGAATCATGGTCAATCTGAAACAGATGGCCACTTCATAATTTTTTCCTAGTAGCTTTGGGCAAGCCCTAATATAATGTGGTTTTTCTTTGATTTAATTCCCAATGGTTTCAATCCCCCAAGGCTCAGTGCTCTGTGCGCACCAACGATGTTTCTGGTGGGGGTGGCAGAATCGGGGTCAACTGGAAACTGATCGGCAATCCATAAAATTGATCTATTAGCATTGGGCAAGCCCTAATACATTGTGAGTTTTCTTTGATTCAATTCCCATTGATCTGAATGCCTCAAGACGCAGTTCTCTGTGCACAACCACGATGTTTCCGCTGGGGACGATAGAATCAGGGTCAATCAGGGAAATATCGGTGAGTCGTAAACGTTTTCTAGTAGCCTTGGACAAGCCCTAATACACTGTGGTTTTTCTTTGATTAAATTCCAAATGGTTTCAGTGCCCCAAGGCACAGTGCTCTATGTGCACCCAGGATGTTTCTGGTGGGGACGACGGAATCAGGGTTAATCGGAAATAGATCGCCAAGTCAAAAAAAGTTTCTAGTATCCTTGGGCAAGCCCTAATAAATTGTAGTTTTTCCTTGATTCAATGCCCAATTGTTTCTGTGTCCAAAGGCAAAGTGCCTTGTGCACACCCACAATGTTTCTGGTGGGGACGGTAGAATCGGGGTCAATTGGAAGATTGGAATATGTAACATTTTTCTATATCATTGGGCAAGCCCTAATACACTGTGATTCTGCTTTAATTAAATTCCCAATGGTTTCAGTGCCCAAAGGCACAGTGCTCCGCACGCACCCACGATGTTTCTGGTGGGGACGATAGAATCAGGGTCAATCAGAATGATATCGGCCAGCCGTAAATTTTGTCTCGTAGCCTTGGAAAAGCCCTAATACACTGTTGTTTTGCTTTGATTAGATTCCCAATGGTTTCAGTGCACCAAGGCATAGAATTCTGTGTGCACCCACAATGTTTCCGGTATGGAAGAGAGAATCAGGGTCAATCGGAAACAGATTGGAGAGCCTTAAAATTTGTCTAGTAGCCTTAGACAAACCCTACTACATTGTGGTTCTGATTTCATGAAATTCCCAATGGTTTCAGTGCCTCAAGGCGTAGTGCTCTGTGCACACCCACGATGTTTCTGGTGTGGACGAAACAAC
This sequence comes from Penium margaritaceum, assembly GCA_023375785.1. NCBI lineage: Eukaryota > Viridiplantae > Streptophyta > Zygnematophyceae > Desmidiales > Peniaceae > Penium > Penium margaritaceum. The sequence continues at coordinate 35,251 of SZWC01006669.1, forward strand.
TAGGATCAATTGAAAATAGATTGGCGATTCGTAATTTGTTTTCTAGTAGCCATGGGAAAGCCCTAATATACTGTGGGTTTGCTTTAATTGAACTCCCAATGGTTTTAATGCCCCAAGGTGCAGTGCTCTGTGCGCACCCATGATGTTTTTCATGGGGTCGTTGAAATAAGGGTTGATCAGGAATAGATCGGTGAGCGGTAAACTTTTCCTGGTAACCTTGGTTAAGCCCTAATACAATTTGTTTCTCCTCTGATTAAATTCCCAATGGTTTCTGTGCCCCAAGGCGCAATACGCTATGTGAACCCATGATGTTTCCGGTCGGGACGACGGAATCAGGGTCAATTGGAAAGAAATTGGCAATTTGTAAAACTTGTCTAGTCGTCTTGGACAAGCTCTAATACACTGTGGTTTTCCTTTGATTTAATTCCCAATGATTTCATTACTTCATAGCACAATGCTCTATGCGCACCTACGCTCTCGGGCAGGGACAACGGAATCAGGGTCGATTGGAAACAAATCGGCAAGCCAAAAAAATTCTAGTAGCTTTGGGGAAGCCCTAGTTTACTATAGTTTTGCTTTGATTCAATTCCCAATGCTTTCAGTGCCCTAAGGTGTAGTGCTCTAGGCACATCCATGATGCTTCCAGGTGGGGGCCCAGAATTGGGGTCAATCAAAAACAGATCGGCGATTTGTTAAATTTGTTTGGTAGCCATGGAAAGGCCCTGATACACTGTGGTTTTGCTTTGATTAAGTTCTCAATGGTTTTAGTGCACAAAGGCATCGTGATCTGTGCGCACCCACAATGTTTTTGGTGGGAAGGACGTAATGAGGGTCAATCAGAAAGAGATCGGCGAGCTGTAAATGTTTTTTAGTAGCCTTGGGAAAGCCCTTATACACCGTGGTTTTGCTTTGACTAAATTCTCAAAGGTTTGCGTGCCCCAAGGTGTAGTACTCTATGGGAACCCACGATGTTTCCGGTGGGGACAACGGAATCAGGGTCAATTGAAATAGATCAGTGAGTAGTAAAATTTCTCTACTAGCCTTGGTCAAGCCCTAATACAATGTGGTTTATTTTAATTAAATTCCCAATGGTTTCAGTACCCCAAGGCGTAGTCCTCTGTAAGCACCCACGATGTTTTGGTGGGGGCAGCGGAATTGGGGTCAATCGAAAAGAGATGTGCAATCCGTAAGATTTGTCTGGTAGCCTTGGGCATGCCCTCATATAGTGTGTTTTTGCTTTGATCAAATTCCCAATGGTTTTAGTGCCCCAAGGCCTAGTGCTCTGTGTGCATTCACGATGTTTCCGGTGGGTACGAAGGAATCAGATCAATTGGAAACAGATCCATCTATAGTAACATTTTTTCTAATAGTCTTGAGCAAGCCCTAATACACTATGGTTTTGCTTTGATTAAATTTTCAAAAGTTTTAGTGCCCCAAGGCACAGTGTTCTTTGTGCACCCTCAATGTTTATGATGGGGGCAGCAGAATTGGGATCAATCGCAAACAGATTGAACATGCATAAAATTTAACTAGTAGTCTTGGACAAGCCCTACTACACAATGGTTTTGCTGTGATTACATTCCCAATGGTTTCAGTGCCCCAAGGCACAAAGCTCTTTGCCCAACCACGATGTTTTTGCTGGGGACAACGGAATCAGGTTCAATCGGAAATAGATCAGTGAGTTGTGGAATTTGTCTTGTAGCCTTGGGCAAGCCCTAATATACTCTGGTATTGCTTTGATGGAATTCCCAATGGTTTTAGTGCCCCAAGGCGTAGTGCTCTATGCACACTCATGATGTTTCTTGTGGGGGAGGCGGAATCGGGGTCAATCGGAAACATATCGCAGATCCGTAAAATTTGTATTGTAGCTATGGGCAGGCCCTAATAAACTGTGGTTTTGCTGTGATGAAATTCCCTACGGTTTTAGTGCCCCAAGGTGCAGTGCTGTTTGCATACCCACAATATTTCTTGTGGGGCCGACGTAATCAGAATCAATTGGAAACGAATCGGCGACCCGTAGAATTTTACTAGTAGCCTTGGGCAAGCGTAAATACACGCTGCTTTCAATTTGATTAAATTCTTAATGGTTTTGGTGCCCCAAGGCACAGTGTTTTGTGCGCACCCACTATGTTCTGTTGCGGACGACAGAATCAGGGTCAATCAGAAATAGATCGACAAGCCTTAACATTTTTCTAGTAGCCTTAAGCTAACCCTACTACACGATGATTTTGCTTTGATTATATTCCCTATGTTTCTGTGCCCCAAGGTGCAGTGCTCTATGCGCACACATGATGTTTCCAGTGGGGACGACTGAATTATGGTCAATGAGAAATAGATTAGCGAGCACTGAAATTTGCTAGTAGTATTGGGAAATCCCTAATATATTGTGGTTTTATTTGATTAAATGCCTAATTGTTTTAGTGCCCCAAGGTGAAGTGCTCTTTGCGCACCCACGATGTTTGCGATGGGGAAGAAGGAATCAAGGTTAATCGAATACAAATCTGCGAACCGTAAAATTTTTCTAGTAGCCTTAGGCAAGCCCTAATGCACTGTGGTTTTTCTCTGATTATTTTCCTAATGCTCCCACCATGTTTCCGGTGGGAGCAGCGGAATCGAAGTCAATAAAAAACAGAACAGCAATCTGTAAAGTTTGTCTAGTAGCTTTGGGCAAGCTCTAATGCACTGTGTTTTTTCTTTGATTAAATTCCCTATGGTGTCATACCTCAAGGCGTAGTGCTCTGTGCGCACCCACGATGTTTGCGGTGGGGAAGATGGAATCTGGGTGTATCGGAAGCAACTCTGTGATCCGAAAAACTTTTCTAGTAGCCTTAGGCAAGCCCTATTACTCTATGGTTTTGCTGTGGTTAAATTATCAATGGTTTCAGTGCTCCAAGGCGCTGTGCTCTGTGCACACCCACGATGTTTCCAGTGGGAGCGGCGGAATCGAGGTCAATGAAAGACAGATCGGCAACCCGTAAAATTTTTCTAGTGGCCTTGGGAAAGCCCTAATACACTATGGTTTCAGTGCCCCAAGGCGTAGTGCTCTTTCAGCACCCATGATGTTTGCGGCGAGGAAGACAGAACCAGGTTCAATAAAAAACAGATCCGTAATCCTTAAACTTTGTCTACTAGCCTTAGGTAAACCCTATTTCACACTGTTTTTGCTTTGATTAAATTCCCAATGGTTTTAGTGCACCAATGCAAAGTGCTCTGTGCGCACCCACGATGTTTCCAACTGGGACGACAGAATCAAGGTCAATAAAAAACAAAACAGCAAGTAGTAAAAGTTTTCTAGTACTCTTCAAAAAGCTTTAATTCACAATGGTTTTGCTTTCATGAAATTCCTAATGGTTTTAGTGCCGCAAGGCGTAGTGCTTTCTGCGCACCCACGATGTTTCAGGTGGAGGTGGTGGAATCGTGGTCAATAAAAAACAGATCAGTGATCCGTAAAGTTAGTGTAGTAGCCTTGGACAAGCCCTTATATGTTGTGGTTTGTCTTTGATTAATTTATCAATGGTTTCAGTGCCACAAGGTGCAATTCTCTGTGCACACCCACGATGTTTCTGTTGGGGACGACAGGATCAAGGTCAACCAGAAACATATCGACAAGCCGTAAAATTCTTCTATTAGCCTTGGGCAAGGCCTTATATACTGTGGTGTTGCTTTGATCAAATTCCCAATGGTTCAGTGCCACGAGGCGCACTACTCTGTGCGCACCCACCATAATTCTGCTGGGGGCGGCGGAATCGGGGTCAATCAGAAACAGATTGGCAATACGTAAAAAGTTTCTAGTAGCCTTGGGAAAGCTCTAATATACTGTGGTGTTTATTTAATTAAATTTCTAATGGTTTCAGTTCTCTGTGCACACACACGATATTTCCGGTGGGGAGGACGGAATCAGGGTCAATCAGAAACAGATTGGCAAGCCATAGAATTTGTGTAGTAGCCTTGGGAAAGCATTGATACACTTTGATTTTGCTTTAATTAAATTCCCAATGGTTTCAGTGCCCTAAGACGGAGTGCTCTGTGTGCACGCACAATGTTTTCGGTGGGGACAACGTAATGAGGGTCAATCAGAAACAGATCGGCAATCAAGAAAATGTGTAGTAGCCTTAGGCAAGCCCTAATACACTGTGGTTCTTCTTTGAATAAATTCCCAATGGTTTCACTGCTCTAAGGCATAGAGCTTTATGTGCACCCACAATGTTTTGGTATGGAAGACGGAATGAGGGTCCATTGGAAACAAATCGGCGTGTCGTAGAATGTTTCTAGTACCTTGGGCAAGCCCTAATACACTGTAGTTTTGCTTTGATTAAATTCTCTATGGTTTTAGTGCCCCAAGGTGCAGTGCTATGTGTGCACTCACGATGTTTGTGGTGGGGAAAATGGAATCAGTGTAAAGCAAAAACCGATCGGCAAGCCATAAAATATTTCTAGAAACCTTGGACAAGCACTTAAACACTACGATTTTGCTTTGATTATATTCCCAATGGTTTCAGTGCTCAAAGGCGTAGTGCTCTTGTCGCACCCTTCATGTTTCCAATGGGGCTACAGAATTGGGGTCAATCTGAAACAGATCCGCGAGCCCTAAAATTTGTCTAGTATCCTTCGGCAAGCCCTAATACACTTTGTTTTTTCTTTAATTAAATTAACAATGGTTTCACAGCCCCAAAACGTAGTGCTCTGTGTGCACCCACGATGTTCACGGTGGGGACGATAGAATAAGTGTCAATCATGAACAGATCCGTAAGCCGTAAAATTTGTCTAGTAGCTTTGTGCAAGCCCAAATACTGTGGTTTTCCTTTGATTTAATTTTCAATGGTTTGAGTGCCCCAAGGCGTTGTGCTTTGTGGAAACCCACGATTTTTTGGGTGGGGACGATAGAATCAGGGTCAATTGGAAATAGATTGGCATGTCGTAAATTTTTTTTAGTAACCTTGGGCAAGCCCTAATACACTGTGGTTTTGCTTTTATTAAACTTTCAATGGTTTCAGTGCCCCAACACGTAGTGCTTTGTTTGCAACCACAATATTTTTGGTGTGAACAACGGAATCAGGGTAAAGCAGAAACAGATTGGCGGACCATAAACTTTGTTTAGTAGACTTGGGCAAGGCCTAATATACTGTGGTTTTGCTTTTACAAATTTCTCAATGGTTTTAGTGCCACAAGGCGCAGTGCTTTATGGGCACCCAAGATGTTTTTGGTGGGGGCAGAGGATTTGGGGTCGATTGGAAATCGATCACAAATCCATAAAATGTTTCTTGTAGCCTTGGGCAAGCTCTAATACACTGTGGTTTTTCTTTGATTAAACTCCCAATGGTTTCAGTGCCCCAAGGCGCAATGCACTGTGTGCACACACGATATTTCCGGTGGGGACAACAGAATCAGGGTCAATCGGAAATAGATTGGCAAGCCGTGAAATTTGTCTAGTAGCCTTGGGTAAGCCTGTGGTTTTGCTTTGATGAAATTCATAATGGTTTCAGTTCCCCAAGGCAAACTGCTCTATGCGCACCTACGATGTTTCCGGTGGAGACGACGGAATCAGAGTCAATCAGGAGCAGATCGGCAACCAGTAAAATTTCTTTTAGTAGCCTTGGGCAAGCCACAATACATTGTAGTTTTGCTTTAATTAAATTCCCAATGGTTTTAGTGCTCAAAGGCGAAGTGCTCTGTGTACACCCACAATTGTTCTGGTCAGGATGATGGAATCAAGGAAAAATGGAAACAGATACGGGTTTTAAAAGTTTTCTAGTAGCCTTGGGCAAGCCCTAATACACTGTGATTTTTCTTTGATTAATTCCCTATGGTTCAAGTCCCCAAGGCGCAGTGCTGTGTGCGCACCAACAATATTTCCGGTGGGGACGACGGAATAAGGGTTAATCAGAAATAGATCAGCGAGCCATAAAAGTTTTCTAGTAGCCTGGGGCAAGCCCTAATTCACTTTGGTTTTGCTATGATTAAATTCCAAATGGTTTTAGTGCCCCAAGGTGCAATGCGTTATGTGCACCCACGATGTTTCCGGTGGGGGCGGCGGAATCGGGGTCAATCTGAAGCAAATCAATGACCCCTTAAATTTGTCTAGGAGCCTTGGGCAAGCCGCAATACACTCTGGGTTTGCTTTGATAAAATTACAAATGGTTTCACAGCCCCAAGGTGTAGTGCTTTGTGTGCACCCACGTTGTTTTTGGTGGGGACGATGGAATCAGGGTCAATTGTAAACAGATTGGCGAGTTGTAAAGTTTTTCTCTTAGCTTTGGGCAAGCCCAAATACAATGTGACTTTTCTTTGATTAAATTTCCAAATGTTTCAAGGCCCCAATGCGCCATGCTTTGTATGCACCCACGATTGTTCCGGTTGGGATGACGGAATCAGGGTCGATTGGAAACGGATCGACGCAAAGTAAACATTTTCTAAGAGCCTTGGGTAAGCCTCAATACACTATGTTTTTTCTCTGATTAAGTTCCCAATGGTTTCATTGCCCCATCACCCAATGATTTGTGTGCACACACAACATTTCTGGTGGGGATGACGGAATCAAGGTAAATCAGAAATACATCGGCAAGCCATAAAATTTCTTTACTAGACTTGGGCAAGCTTTAAAACACTTTTATTTTGATTTGATTATAACCCAATGATTTTTATGCCCCAAGGCGTAGTGTTCTGTGCTTACCCACGAAGTTTGTGGTGGGGATGACGGAATCAGGGTCAATCGGAAACAGATCAGCAAGCAGTTAAATTTGTCTAGTAGCCTTGAGCAAGCCCTAATATAGTGTGGTTTTGCTTTGATTAAATTTGCAATGGTTTCAGTGCTCCAAGGCGTAGTGCTCTGAGCCCACCCACAATTGTTGTGCTGGGGATGACCAAAACAGGGTCAATAGGAAAGAGATCGGCGTGTCGTTAAATTTTTCTAGTAGCCTTGGGCAGGCCCTAATTCACTGTGGTTCTTCTTTGACTAAATTTCCTATGGATTCAGTGCCACAAGGCGCACTACTGTGTGTACACCCACGATAATTCTGGTGGGGACAATGGAATCAGGGTCAATTGGAAACATATTTGTGAGCCATACAACTTCTCTAGTACCCTTGGGCAAGCCCTAATACACTATGGGTTTGCTCTGATTACATTCCCAATGATTTTAGTGCCCCAATGTGTAGTGCTGTGTGTGCAACCACGATGTTTCTGGTGGGGGTAGCGGAATCATTGTCAATCAAAAACAGATCGCCAAGCCCTAGAATTTGTCTAAAAGTCTTGGGCAAGCCCTAACACACTGTGGGTTCTCTTTGATTAAAATACAAATGGTTTCACAGTGCCAAGGCGAAGTGCTCTTTGCACACTTGCAATGTTTTTGGTGGGGACGATGGAATCAGGGTCAATCATAAACAGATCGGTAGGTCATAAAATATCTCTAGTAGCTTTGGGCAATTTAAGATACACCATGTTGGTGGTTTGATCAAATTTCCAATGGTTTGAGTGCCCCAAGGGGCAATGCTCTGTGCACACTCACAATTGTTTTGGTGGGGATGACGGAATCAGGGTCAATTGGAAATAGATTGGTGTGGCGTAAAATTTGTCTAGTAGCCTTGGGAAAGCCCCAATGCACTATGTTTTTGCTTTGATTAAATTTCCAATGGGCTTCGAGCCACAAGGCGCAGTCCTCTGTGGGCACCCACGATGTTTCCGGTGGGGACGACGGAATAAGGGTAAATCGAAAACGGATCGACGGGCCGTAAACGTTTTCTAGTAGCCTTGGGAAAGACCTAATATACTGTGATTTGTCTTTGATTAAATTCTCAACGGCGTAGTGCAACAAGGCGTAGTGCACTGTACGTACCCACAATGTTTCCGGTGGGAGCGGCGGAATTGGGGTCAATCAAAAACAGATTGGCAAGCCATAAAATCTCTCTAGTAGCCTTGGCCAAGCCCTAATACACTCTGGTTTTACTTTAATTAAATTCCTAATGGTTTTAATGCCCCAAGGCACATTTCTTTGTGTGTAGACACGATATTTCTGGTGCGGGCGGTGGAATCGGGGTCAATCGGAATCAGATGGGCAAGCTATAAACCTTTTCCAGTAGCCTTGGGCAAGCCTCAATATACTGTGATTTTTCTTTTATTAAATTCCAAATGGTTTCACAGCCCCAAGGGACAATGCCTTGTGTACACCCACAATGTTTCTGGTGGGGACGATGGAATCAGTGTGAGAGTGGGTGCTCTCTGGAGATTTAGCCTTTGTGTGTGGAGAGCACAGTCGCAGCGGAAAGATAGACTTGGAGATGTCTGGAAGCCAGAGCTGGAAAATACAGGTTGATTAGATTGAACTGAGTACAGGGTATTTATACTGTCCGGCTGGCTAGCCCAGGCCTCAGCCTACTGCTTTCCTAGCTTGCTACAACAAGCTACTTGCACCTAAACTCGGTGCTCTGCTTGCACCTGAACGTGGTGCTCTACTTGCACCTAATGCCTAGTGCGAGAAGTCCCCGGCCGTCGATCGTCGAGATCGACGGTCGATCTTGTCTCTCGGCGAGCCGCCTCGTNTGGAGAGCACAGTCGCAGCGGAAAGATAGACTTGGAGATGTCTGGAAGCCAGAGCTGGAAAATACAGGTTAATTAGATTGAACTGAGTACAGGGTATTTATACTGTCCGGCTGGCTAGCCCAGGCCTCAGCCTACTGCTTTCCTAGCTTGCTACAACAAGCTACTTGCAGCTAAACTCGGTGCTCTGCTTGCACCTGAACCTGGTGCTCTACTTGCACCTAATGCCTAGTGCGAGAAGTCCCCGGTCGTCGATCGTCGAGATCGACGGTCGATCTTGTCTCTCGGCGAGCCGCCTCGTCGCTCCCGTATGCCTCCCGACGGTGGGTGTGGTCACCGTGTTGCGCACGCCACCGGAAGTGCTGCGACCGTCGCACGGTCGCAGCCACCGTTCTGCTGTCGCCGTTGACCGCGAATGTTGCCGGGAGCTCCCGGCGGCGCGTTCCCCTCGGCGGATAGCATATCCGTTACGCTATTCGCCGAGGGGGCGAAAGCCACCCTCGCGTGGCGGTTACGGAACGCTGCCACGAAGCGACGAGCGAAACACGCCCCTGGCGTGTGGAGCACGCCGTGCTCCATCGCTCGCTCGCTCCTCCTCCTCCTCGCTCCGCACAGCCGCGGTCGGGCTGAGGCGAACTCGACCACGAGCCATATTTCCGAAAAGCGGAAAATGGCCCAGATGCCCCTGAAACTCGGTCGAGGCCCCGAGTGTGCCAGAAAAACAAGGGCACCTCATTACATTCACCCCCCCCGTCGGAGGCGCGACGTCCCGGCGCGCTTGAGATACTCCTGGAGAACAGTGTTGGTACCCCCGACATGGAAGTTGGCCTCTGGCTCCCAAGAGTTGTGCTCTGCCGGGTACCCCTTCCGCTGCACCAGAAACTCGCGCCGTCGTCCCCTCTGGCGGTCCGCCAGAATCTTCTCCACCTCAAACTCCTCACTTCCTTCAACCTGGACAGTAGGAGGTGGAGCTGTGTTGGGGTCGCGATAGGCACAAAGCAGGGAGATGTGGAACACCAGATGGATGGTGTAGTGAGCTGGCAGCTCCAGCTTGTATGAAACAGCCGACCGCTTCTCCAGGATGCGGAACGGACCCACCCATCGCGGTTTCAGCTTGGGACTCCCAACTCCCATCAGATGCAGGTTAGCAGAGTTCAGCATCACCTGATCTCCGACTTGGAACTCCTCCACAGAGCAATGCTTATCAGCCTGCCGCTTCTGTTGCTTCTGTGCCTTCAACAGCCGTTGTCGCACCACGTCCCAAGTGGTGGCAAACCCTTCAGCAATCTGCTACACAGCCGGAAGAGATGTTGCCAAAGCAAGGGTGGCTGGGCTCGGTGGCTGGTGGCCGTAGACCACCTCAAACAGTGACTTCCCTGTGGATGCTGACACCGCTGAGTTGTAGGCGAACTCTGCCACTCCGAGCTTCTCCTCCCAACCCTCTCCATCCGGTGGGACCATGCTCCGCAGCAGCTACTCCAAAGTCTGGTTCGTGCGCTCTGTCTGTCCATCGCTCTGTGGGTGATATGCCGTGGTCAGCTGCACTCCTGTGCCCAGCTTCTCCATGAGATCTCTCCAGAATCGCTAAGTGAAGCGTGGATCGCGATCTGAGACCACCGGCTGCGGCACTCCATGCAGCTTGATGACATGACTGAGGAGGAGTTGAGCTGTCCCGACAGCTGTGATGCTCTCAGGACATGCGATGAAGTGTGCCATCTTGGAGAACCGGTCCACCACCACCAACACCGTGTTGTTGCCTTCCTGCGTCATAGGCAACCCGCTGATGAAGTCAAGCGAGATGTCCGTCCATGGTCTCTCAGGTACAGGCAATGGTTGCAGCTCCCCTGGTGGCTTGGTCCTCTGTGCCTTGATGCGTTGGCACACATCGCAGCTGCTCACAAACCTCTTGCAATCAGTCGCCATTGACGACCACCAGTATTGGCGTGCCAAGGCTTTGAGCGTCTTGTCAAAGCCGAAGTGACCCGAGTTGTGGGTGCCATGCGCCTCCTCCAGTAACAACTGCTTCAATGGCGCATAGTCCGGCACGAAAATCCTCCGCTCCTGCCCCCTTTGCCAGTATACTCCATCCCACATGGCGTCTTTCAGCGCACCACCCGTGAACTCACTGTCCACGCCATAGCCGTGCTTGAACAGGCTACGCATGACTGGAGATCCCATCAGCACCGAGATGGCATTGTGGCTCAAGTCCGGCCTCCGCGACAGAGGATCTGCCGGGTTCACCTTCCCAGGCTTGTACTGGATCTCGTAGTCAAAACTTCCTTCCAGAAACTCCATCCAGCGAGTTTGTCAGCGACTGAGGTTCGGCTGCGTCTTCAGGTACTTCAGGGCGTAATGGTCCGTGAAGACCACGCAGCGCCGCGACTCGAGGTAGCACCTCCAGTGCTTGAACGCATGGATCACCGCCAGCATCTCCTTTTCATGGATTGCGTAGTTCAGCTCCGCACCTCGCAACTTGCGAGACGCGTACGCAATCGGNAACTCCATCCAGCGAGTTTGTCGGCGACTGAGGTTCGGCTGCGTCTTCAGGTACTTCAGGGCGTAATGGTCCGTGAAGACCACGCAGCGCCGCGACTCGAGGTAGCACCTCCAGTGCTTGAACGCATGGATCACCGCCAGCATCTCCTTTTCATGGATTGCGTAGTTCAGCTCTGCACCTCGCAACTTGCGAGACGCGTACGCAATCGGTTGCGGCCCCTTTCCGTGATCGCGCATCAGCACCGCCCCAATGGCATAGTCGCTTGCGTCCGTCGCCATGACGTACTCCTTGGATGAATCCGGATGCACCAGGACCGGAGCATCACACATTGCAGCCTTGAGCTCCTCGAAGCTCTTCTGCTCATGATCGCCCCATTCCCACTGGTGATCCTTCCTCAGCAGCTGAGTCAGTGGCGCACCCTTTTCTGCGTATCCCCGGATGAATTTCCGGTAGTAGTTGACAAACCCTAGGAACACCTGGATGTCACGCATGCACTTTGGTGTCGGCCACTGCTTCACTGCTTCCACCTTCTTTGGGTCCATGCGGAGACCCTTGCCGCTGACGATGTGCCCAAGGAACTCCACCTCCTTTTCCTTGAACTCACACTTGGAGAGCTTTGCAAACAACTTCTCTCTCCGTAGAATTTCCAACACCTGCCGAAGATGTTGCTGATGCTCTTCCAGAGTTCGGGAGTAGATGAGGATGTCGTCGAGGAACACCACCACGAACTGGTCCAAGTGAGGGTGGAAGATCCTGTTCATGAGGCTCATGAACGTTGCAGGAGCGTTGGTCAACCCAAACGGCATCACGAGGTACTCAAAATGGCTGTACCGCGTCTGAAACGCCGTCTTTTCCACATCCTGCTCCGCAATCCGGATCTGATGGTACCCCGAGCGCAAGTCAATCTTGCAGAAGAACTACGCTCCCCTCAGCTGGTCAAACAGCTCCTCGACCCTTGGCAGCGGGTACCGGTTCTTCATTGTTACGTTGTTTAGTGCGCGATAGTCCACGCACATCCGCAGGTCCCTTGTCTTTTTCTTCACAAAGAGGACCGGTGCAGCGTAAGGTGACACCGACGGTCTGATGAACCCCTGCTCCGTCAGCTCCTCCAACTACTTTTTCAGCTCACCCAGCTCATTATCGCTCATGCGATAAGCAGCCCGCACCATTGGAGTTGCTCCAGGAACAAGCTCAATTTTGTGGTCGATGTCCCGCTTCGGTGGTAAACCCTTTGGCAGCTCAGCAGGAAACACGTCGTTGTAGCTGTCCAACACTCCCTTGATGCCTTCCGACAGCTCTGCAACTGGTGCTTTCTGCTTCTCTCCCTCTTGTTGCTTTGTATCCGCTGCCAGCACTTCCACCTCTTCACCTGCTGCCTTTTGTTGCATCCACACAAGGTACACTTGATTCCCCTTGCGCTGATAGCGCTTCAGCTGCACGTAACTCAACTGCGACACCTTGCCCGCCTTGGAGTCCTTCTCCTCTGCCCACAACGGCAAAGCAATTTTCTCTCCGCATTTCTTCACTTTCACCTGGCTACGCACCCAATCCACAGCAAGATTCCACCGGTGCAGCCAATCACGCCCCAGAATGGCGTCATAGGCATCCATCGGGCACGTGCAAAAGTTCACCTCGCACGACAGCTTGCCCAGACGGACCCTCAGAGGTTTCAGAGGCCGTCCGCACTCCAGCTCCCCTTGCACCAACTTGGCCGTAGTTGGCGTCCCAGGTAGCCGTGCAAGCCCTGACCTCTTTGCAAGCTTGTCGCTGAAGAATGAGTGCGATGCGCCGCAATCCAATAATGCTTTTATCTGCCGGCGAGTCTGGTGCCCCTCGCCGTCCGTAGAACCAGCCGATAAAATTTCGGCTTTCAGGAGGATCCCTGGAACGCTCCCGCTTCCTTCGCTCCGCAGCAATACACTCGGCAGCTCCCTAGTTGTCAAACGACTTTCGGGGCTGGTGTTCGCTGATGCGGACGAAGCTTTCCCAGCAGATGGCCGTCCGCCACTCACTGCTGGTTGCCGTTTCCCTGCTGCTTCTTCTTGCATTCTTTCTTGTGGTGCCCAGGCTTCCCGCAGATCCAACATTTCCCACCACGCGGCTTGCTCTACTGCTGGCCTCCTTACACTGCATCGATCTCCATGGGGTCGGCTTGTTGGTGCTGTGCTCGACGCTGAAAATTCTCCTGCTTTTCACGGAAACCCCCTCGATGGTAGCGTAGCGCGTCAACGCGCTCCGCAGTGGCCACCATCGCCTGGAACTCCGTGATTCCACTGAGTGCCAGCGTGCGCTGAATTTCTGCCTTCAAGCCATCATGGTATTTGTCTGCCATCTCCGGCTCGCTCATGTCGTCGATCTCTGAGCACAACGCCAGGAAACGGCGTGTGTACTCCTACACCGAGCCGATCTGCTTCAACTGCTTCAGCTTGTTGCGTGCGACCATGGAGGCATTCACGAGATCGAACCGATCTCTGATGGCTTGCTCGAACTGCTCCCATGTCGTCGGCACGCGAGCTTCAGCTTGCACCACGCCTGGCTGCCACAACACGGCATGTTGCACAGCTGCGTTCCCACCTCCACCTCGAGTAGCCAACAGATTCAGCTGCCTCCACCACTCCAATGCTGCTCCGCATAGCAGTGTCACCGTGAATGACACACGCACAGCATCGTCCTCTGGAGGATGACCCAGAGCCCCACAGTAGCTGTTCATTGCGAACAACCAGGTCCGTACGTTCGCACCCTTGATTGAGGGATTAAACGCTTCCGGAGCCTTTGGCTTTGGTCTCGGCGGACTCCTTGACCGGGCCACCCCATCCTGTCCAGCATTAGTCCCGTCTCGCAGGTCAGCCATCTGCCGATTGAGCCGCTCGTTCTCCAGCTTGAGGGCTCCCAGCTGCTCTACGATCTGCTGTAGGGCCTGCTCCATGGCTCTTGATGACTTTTAGCCGTTGGAGATCCTTCGAAAAAATTTGGCAGCGTTTCGGCAGCAATTGAAAAATTTTCGGCAGCAATTCGGTAGTCCGGGACGAAAATCTGACGTCTTCGAAGTGCGTAGGAGTCACCTGTCGTCTCCCGCGCGCGCACGGTAGGCCGTGTGGACGCTCTAGAAATTTAGAAAAATTTTCCAGAGGTTGGCTCGTGCGTTGGTTTCGAAGTCTGGTCCAGTAATTTCCCTCTCGATAAGCCTCGACGTTGTCCGGCGTAGTCCGTGCCTTCGCTCCTCGAAGTTGGCTGAGCTCCGGCAGCGTTTCCGCCCAACGCGTGGCTCTGTCTCTGATACCAGATGTGAGAGTGGGTGCTCTCTGGAGATTTAGCCTTTGTGTGTGGAGAGCACAGTTGCAGCGGAAAGATAGACTTGGAGATGTCTGGAAGCCAGAGCTGGAAAATACAGGTTGATTAGATTGAACTGAGTACAGGGTATTTATAATGTCTGGTTGGCTAGCCCAGGCCTCAGCCTACTGCTTTCCTAGCTTGCTACAACAAGCTACTTGCAGCTAAACTCGGTGCTCTGCTTGCACCTGAACCTGGTGCTCTACTTGCACCTAATGCCTAGTGCGAGAAGTCCCCGGCCGTCGATCGTCGAGATCAACGGTTGATCTTGTCTCTCGGTGAGCCGCCTCGTTGCTCCCGTATGCCTCCCGACGGTGGGTGTGGTCACCGTGTTGCGCACGCCACCGGAAGTGCTGCGACCGTCGCACGGTCGCAGCCACCGTTCTGCTGTCGCCGTTGACCGCGACTGTTGCCGGGAGCTCCCGGCGGCGCGCTCCCCTCGGCGGATAGCGTATCCGTTACGCTATTCGCCGAGGGGCCGAAAGCCACCCTCGCGTGGCGGTTACGAAACGCTGCCGCGGAGCGACGAGCNTCGATCGTCGAGATCGACGGTCGATCTTGTCTCTCGGCGAGCCGCCTCGTCGCTCCCGTATGCCTCCCGACGGTGGGTGTGGTCACCGTGTTGCGCACGCCACCGGAAGTGCTGCGACCGTCGCACGGTCGCAGCCACCGTTCTGCTGTCGCCGTTGACCGCGACTGTTGCCGGGAGCTCCCGGCGGCGCGCTCCCCTCGGCGGATAGCGTATCCGTTACGCTATTCGCCGAGGGGCCGAAAGCCACCCTCGCGTGGCGGTTACGAAACGCTGCCGCGGAGCGACGAGCGAAACACGCCCCTGGCGTGTGGAGCACGCCGTGCTCCATCGCTCGCTCGCTCCTCCTCCTCTTCGCTCGGCACAGCCGCGGTCGGGCTGAGGCGAACTCGACCACGAGCCATATTTCCGGAAAGCGGAAAATGGCCCAGATGCCCCTGAAACTCAGTCGAGGCCCCGAGTATTCCTGAAAAACAAGGGCACCTCATTACAATCAGGGTCAATAAAAAACAAGTCGGTGAGCCGTAACAATTTTCTAATAGCCTTGGGCAAGACCTTAAACGCTATGGTCTCTTTTGTGACTGAATTCCGAATGGGTTTAGTGCCGCAAAGCGGGGTGCTCTTTGCGCAGCCGCGATGTTTTCGGTGGGGACAACGGGATCATGGTCAATGAAAAACAGATCAGCAAGCTGTAACATTTGTCTAGTAGCTTTGGGAAAGCCCAGGTACACTGTGGTTTTGCTTTGTTTAAATTGATAATGGTTTCAGTGCCCCAAGGTGCAATACTTTGTGTGAACCTAGGATGATTTCGGTTGGGGCGGCGGATTCGAGGTCAATCGGAAACAGATCAATGAGCGGTAAAAGATCTTTTCTTGTAGCCTTAGACAAGCCCTATTACACTATGGTTTGGTTTTGATTAAATTCCCAATGGTTTCACAGCCCCAAGGTGCAGTGCATTGTGAGCACTCACGATGTTTGAGGTGGGAGCGGAGGAATCAGGGTCAATCGGAAACAGATCAGCAAGCCATAAAATTTGTGTTGTAGCCTTAGGCAAGCCTTACTACACAATTTTTTATATGTAGAAACATATTTACAATTTAATCCACATCATTTTAATCTTTATTCCGATATTCTTCCTCTCATACCATCACCACCTTTTGTGAAACATCCTTAGATTTCCCCTCTTAACTCCCATGTTGTGGGCGCAGGTTCAACCTCAGCCAAGTAGTGGTGCCTTAGAATTAAAAACGAAACCAGAGTCATCTTTTGCATTCGTTGTTTAGGAGTGGACGTTCCACAATGTTTACATCTCATCCACAACAATTGCTCGAATCCACGACGTTTTCAAACATTTGCAACGTTCCATTACTTTCAAATTGTCACACAGCTGGGAACGTTCCATGCCACAAGGTTGCAAAGTCATCCTACAATGCATTGTTCCGCCACGCCATGGGGTCATGGTAGAATTCACAAAGGCTAAGTAACGAAGCAGAGATGCGACAACTCTCTCGATCCATGACGTTTGCAACCTAGCAGCAAACGTTGTGCCACTACGTTCGACTAACGAGGCAGAAAATCAAGACATTCATTCGATCCACAACGTTCTATGGACGTTGTATGATTCTGCGTTGTTTGCACTGTTCCACCATGATAGGGTTTCGGTGCGGATTGTCCGGATCCTGGGAGCATTGACTTGCCGGCATCCGGTTTCTGTCCACAAACATAATTGACTAATTTGTTACAGTTAGTGCGGATTTGTTTTGCAATGATTCTCCCTGGATGATGCCATCGTAATTTTGTGGGAATGGCAATTTTAACTTTGTCGTTGTGTATTGATTAGTCAAGATATGTCACCCTAATCTGCGCGCATGTCGCGCAGATTCGGGTGATGTACATGATTACAATAGAGTTCAAGGACTCGTGGAATCTTTGTTCCCACTCACAACAATCCAGCCAGGCCGTGGTAAGGCTGTCCTAGGTGAAGGCCTGTCATGGAGGTCAGGGTGCGGAATAGAGGGGCAAAAGTCATGTTTGTCCTCTGAAACGCAAGGAATGGACGATGGGTCGTGGCCACCGAGACCATGCATAAGTTGGCACACGAATATGCCTGAAACAAGCCACGGCACAATCGCAACTGGCGTTCTGCGACAGTGCCACACATTCTCGATTTGGATTCATGGAAAACGCGTGGAGAGGGGAACAGATTAGATAGCGGAGCAGTGCGAAGTCTCCTGTGAAACAGAACCAAGAAAGTATCTGCAGCCTGGATACCCGCTCGAGAACTGTGATGACTTGCGATGCAAAATCCCGCTGGCCATATACTGGAGCCAATAAGAAAATGCTGCAGCCAAGCGAGAAAGCCTATGTACAGACATATCGGCGCATGAAGAAAGGAAAGAGAAGGGAGCCCATGGAACGAGGGGGGGCGCCCATGATAAACGTGGATGCAAGGTGTCTGCAGATGTAGGGCACGCGAGAGAGGCGTGAGGGAAAGTGTGCTTCTTCTAAGGAGCACGACGGGCTCCTGCCGAATTGCCAAGGCACGTTTGGGGTGGCGTGCGCAAGGTGCGTTGGGGTTTTTCACCCTCCGTGGCGAAGGCCAAAATAAAAAACATCCGCACGACCAGTTCGCTTGATTCCTGAGCTACGCGACCACGACTCCCTCCCACGGTTGAAGGATGAGTAGCTTCATTGTTTTGATCATTCTTCAGCTGCAAAAACTGGCGAAATCCCACGGTGCAGCCCGACAGCATACTCGCACCTCCGACCGATGTGGCCGGGATCGGCTGTGTACGCACAGTCGTGGTGCATCCGCATCACACCGCACGTTGGCAATGCTCACAACGGATGCGCACAATTTTCATGGTCCATGACGATAACACGCAGCCGAGAAAATGCTACAGCCTGTCACAAAAATCCTTCTACGAGGTCGATGCTGAGCGCGTTCTGCGAACTCGAACTGGCACTCATCGCAGCGCCGGTTCGTCGTTTGAAAGCAAGCCGCAGAACTTGAAAACATGTTTTCACGTCAGCTCATCCTTTTGGCAGCGCTGGCCTGGCCGCTTTTAAGAAGGCTCCGGTCGAAAAAATACTGTCTCTCGTTCATTCGTCCGTAATAGTCACTGCCGTCAGTAGGTGCGCTGGCATTCCAGCCAGGCCAAGACGTCTCGAGCCAGCCCAAACACGCCGCTGTGTTGGCACCAGTGGAAGCCTTTGTGGCAGCTCCTCCTCTGGTAGAAGTGTCGCAAGCGAGCTTCCTCCGTTGTAGTGAAGCTGTCTCCAGGGAGCCTCCTCCTCGTCCTGGAGAAGCAGCCTCCAGGGAGCCTCCTCCTCCTCCTGGAAAAGCAGTCTCCAGGGAGACTCTGATCCGCGTACCTTCAGCAGACGCGAGCGCCTTGACACTCCGGCGGAGTCGTTTACAGCCACCCCTCTGTGTACGCAACTAAGCTGCGTTTGAAAAAAAAAAACACGTTGCTGGGGCTTTCCTTCTGTGTTCCACACACCTGTCGGCCCAACGTTTCGACAAAAGCGAAAATCACTCCCAGCTCGGCACACCTGCTAGGAATATAGATAACCTTCACAAACCGGTACGCGTAAGATTCTGCAGCCCCACGACGGATCAGCACAACAGCACCATGAAGACACGGTCCTACCATCGTCCTCAGCTCCCCGACGATGGCCACCACTGGCTCAAATATGGAGAGAAGAAGACCAGAAACTCCGGATTTAGGTGAGATTAGGTTCTGGTTCTGGTTTTCAAGCACAATTTCTCGCCACTTCTGGCACCCTCCCTTCCTCCCTCCCTCTCTCCCACCCTCCCTCCCTCTCTCCCTCCCTCCCTCC
>SZWC01006669.1:59002-69094 GCA_023375785.1 Penium margaritaceum
GGGGGGGAGCTCGACTCAGAATCATCTGGGCTGTGGATACTTCCATTTCACTTTTTCGATATGGTTTGGACACGGTTTTTATTTTCTTGGTAGTCAGGATGTTGGGATTCGGGGACATGTTCATGCCTCTCAATACTGTCTCTGGTGCATAAATGACAAGCTGGTCTGTTTTGGATGTGACGTGGATGACATGGCCTGTGGGCTAGTCGCCAGCCCTCAATGTACCAGCCAATTCCAGACCCATTAATACTATATCCTTGTCATTCTAAACTCACTTCCAGAGTTTTTATCTTTCTTCTGATAGTATTCCTATTATGAAAACAGCTCATGTCACTTCCACAAAGTGGCATGTATGGCCCAAATGCGGCATCACCCATCCACCCTGTAAGATCATTTTGAAGAGAGCCCCATAGACTTGTTTAGACACAGTGGTTTGAGGCTTACTAGACCAACCTTCTCACTCGTGGTTGATGGATGCTTACTGAGGTGTCCAACACAGATAATACCACCCCATTCATCTTGCATATCCCTGAATTTGGAAATTTGCCTGCTAGCCACCTTGCGCAGACCAACATCCAAGCTCTCCGTCAGGTGGCGTATTCGTATGCACTGATGCAGAATTCGGAGATGCAGGCACAGAATTTGAAGGCAAAGGCACACACTTTGTAGGAACATTTGCAGACTTTTAGGGCACAGGCGCACACTTTCTAGGCATTCCCATATAACTTTCTATTGCAGGCACAAAATTTGTAAATGCAGGCGCAGATTTTACATGTGTAGGCACAGAGTTTGTAGGCTCAGGTGCAAACTTTGTAGGCGTAGGCACAGACTTCGTAGGCACAGGTACAGGATTTTCAGGCACATTCACAGACTTTGAAGGTGCATGTGCATACTTTGTGCACATGGAGGTGGAGGCATTTTAGGCGCAGGCACAGAATTTATATGGACAGTTCCAGACTTTGTAGGTGCAGAACACAACATTTGTGGGCGTAGGCACATACTCTCCTATCAGAGCGCACACATTGTAGGTGCAGGAGCGGACTTTGTTTTCACAGGTACTCACTTTGTAAGCGCAGGAACAGACTTTGTAGGCAACAGCACAGACTTTGGAGGCACATGTGCAGAATTCGTAAACGTATGCACAGGAATTTGTAGGCGAAGGCAAAGACATTGTAAACATATGCGCCAATTTTGTAGGCACAGGCGCAGAATTTGTACGTGCAAGCACAGGCTTTGTATTCCCAAGGCGCATGCACAGAATTTGTAGGTGGGGGTACAGACTTTGTATGCGAAGGTGCAAAACTTGTAGGTGTAGGCACGGAATTCACAGGCACAGGTGCAGACTTTGTACGCACAGGCACAGACTTTGTAGGCACACGCATAGACTTTGTTGGTGTCGGTGCAAATTATGTAGGTGCAGGCACAGCCTTTGTAGGCACGTGCGCATATTTTGTAGGCACAGGTGCATACTTTGTATGTGCAGGTCCCAAATTTATAGGTGCAGACGCAGACTTGATAGGCATGGGTGCAAACTAAGGAGGCACAGGTGCAGACTTTGTAAGTGCATACGCAAACTCTATAAGTGCATGCGCAGACTTTGTAGCCACAGCGGCATACTTTTGGGCCCAGGCACTGACACTGTAGGCACAAGCAAAGACAATTTAGGTGCAGGAATAGATTTTGAAGTTTCAGGCACAGACTTTGTCGGCACAGGCACAGACATTGAAGGTTCATGCATAGACTATATAGGCACAGGTGAAGACTTTGTAGATGCAGGCAAAGATATTGCAGATGCAAGCACATAATTTATAGATGCAGGATCAGGCTGAGTCCCTTAAGATTTTGGGTAAGGATTTTATAGGCATAGAAGCAGATGTTGTAGACCCAGGCGCAGAATGTGTAGGAGGATACCAATTTTTTTTGGCAGAAGGAAAACATTGTAGGCCTAGGCAGAAACTGTGTAGGAGCAGTCAGACTTTGTAGGAAAAGGCGCAGACGTTCTAGATTTAGGCGCAGAATCTGTAGGCGCAAGCTTTGCAGGCATGAGTGCAGAAATTTTAGGTGCAAAAGCAACCTCTGTACGAATAGGCGTAGATTTTGTAAGTGCAAGCACAGACTTTGCAGGAGTAGCAACAGACTTTGTAGGTGTAAGCGCGTTCTTCCTAGGCATAGGCACAGTCTTTGTAGGCACAGGCCTAGACTTTTTAGGCGCAGTTTCAGAGGTTCAAGCGCATAATTTGTAGGCACATGCACATACACTATAGGTGCAGGCACAGACTTTGTAAGCACAGGCATAGACTTTTCAAGCACAGACTTTGTAAGCGCAGGCGCAGAGTTGGTAGGCATAGGCACAGACTTTGTAGGCGCGGGCACATACTTTGAGGCTATAGCGCAGAGTTTGCAAGGCTAGGAGGACACTTTGTAGGCGCAAGTGAGGACTCTGTTTGCACAGGTGCAGACTATGTAGGCACAGGTGCAGAATTTGTAGGCACATGTGGAGACATTTCAGGTGCAGGTGCAGGAGCAGACATTCTAGGTGCAGGTGCAAATATTGTAGGTGTGGGTGCGTACTTTGTAGGTGCACGCACAGCCTTTGTATGCGCAGGCGCAGAGATTGTAGGTGCAGGTGCAAAATTGGTAGTCGAAGGCGCTGATTATTTAGGTGCAGGCGCAGTCTTTGCAGGCACAGGCTCGGTATTTAAAGACACATTTGCAAACTCTTTAGGCTCAGGAGCAGGATTTCTAGGTGCAGGTGCAGACTTTGTAGGTACAGGAGCAGAATTTATTGATGCAGGTGCAGACTTTTTAGGCACAGGGGCAGACTTTGTAGGTGAAGGCAGATACTTTGTAGGTGCAAGCACAGAGTTGGAAGTGCATGCGCAGTCTTCGTAGGAATTAGCGCAGAGTTTTTAGGCCCAGGAGCAGACTTTGAAGGCGCCGGCATGTACTTTGTTGGAAAAAGCGCAGAATTCTTAGGTTTAGGTGCAGACTTTGTAGGTGCAGACACAGAATTTGTAGGCATAGGTGCAGACTTTGTGGTCGCAGGTGCAGACTTTGTAAGATTATGCACAGACTTTGCAGCCGCAATTGCAGACTTTGCAGGCATGAGAGGAGACATTGTAGGCACGGATGCAGCCTCTGTAGGTACAGATGCAGACTTTGTAGGGGCACGCAGACTTTGTAGGTACAGGAGCAGAATTTTTGGGGGCATGCATAGAATTGCAGGTGCATGCGTAGAATTTCTAGGTGCAGGCACAGAATTTGTACATGCATATGTAGAATTTGTAGTTGAACGCGCCAGATTTGTAGGCACAAGCTCAAACTTGTTGCAGGTGCAGACATTGTAGGTGCAGGTGTAGAGATTAAAGGCACAAGCAGAGACTTTGTAGGCGCATGCCCGAATTTCATAAGCGTATGTCCAGACTTTATAGGTGCAAGCGCATAATATTTAGGCGCAGGCACAGGCACAGGTGCACATTTTTCAGGCACAAGCGCAGAATTTAAAGGTACATGCGTAGACTTTGTAGGCGCAGGAGTAGACCCCTGTAGGTGCAGGCGCACACATTGAAAGCACAGGAACAGTCTTTGTATGCACAGGCACAGACTTTTTAGGCGCAGGCGCATACTTTGTAGGAACAAGAGAAGACTTTATATGCGTAGGCATAGACTTTGTAGGTGCAGGTGCAGACTTTGTAGATGCAAGCGCACACTTTTTACATGCAGGAAAAATAAGCTTTAGGTGCAGGAACAGACCTTCAAGGCACGGGTATACACTTTGAAGGCACAGGTGCAGAAGGAGCAAGAAAAATAATTGTAGCCGAAGGGGCAGAATTTTTAGGCATATGCACAGACTTTGTATGTGTATGTGCAGAATTTCTTGGCACAGGTGCAGACTGATTGGGTTCAAGTGCGTAATTTGCAGGAAAAATGAAATAAATCATAGGCACAGGCAAATATTTTTAAGGCACAAGCACAGAATTTGTAAGTGCAAACTTTGTAGGCATATGCAAAGAGTTGGCAGGCGCAAGAAAAACTTCATAGGTACAGGCACAACAATTAAAAGGCTTAGGCACAGAATTTGTAGGCGCAAGTGAGTACTTTGTTTGCGTAGGCACAGACATTGTTGGCGCAGGCACAGAATCTGTGGGAAAAAATGCAGAAATTGTAGGCGCAGTTCTAGAAATTCTATGAACAAGAGCAAAATTTGATTGCGCGGTTGCAGAATCTGTAGGTGCAGGGTCAGATTTTGTAGGCACAGCTGCACAAATTTCAGGCGCAGGCGCAACCTTTGTAGGCATAGGCGCAGATTTCATAGACGTAAACCCAGAATTTGTAGGTGCAGGCGCAGACTTAAAGGCACAGATGCAGACTTAGTAGGTGCAGAGGCAGAATTTGTAAGCACAGATGTAGACTTTGTAGGTGCAGGCACAGAATTTGTAAGCGCAGGTGCAGACTTTGTGGGTGCAAGTGCAAAGTTTGTAGGTGCAAGCGCAGACTCTGTAGGTGCAAGCACATACTTTGTAGGCACAGGTGCATATTTTGTAGGCGGAGGTGCAAAATTTGTAGACGCAGGAGTTGACTTTGTAGGCACAGGCACAGACCAAGTAGGCAGAGGCTCAAACTTTGTTGCATTTGTAAAATTTTCAGGTGCAGGTGCAGACTTTGAAGGTGTAGAATTTATAGGCACAGGTGCAGAATTTGTAGGAAAGGGCACAGAATTCATAGGTGCAGGCGCATACTTTGTCTATAAAGTATGGCCACAGTCACACGGTTTGCAAATCTTGTAGGCAAAAGGGCAGGGATTGTAGGCACAGGCATAGACTTTGTAGGCACAGTCACATGCTTTGCAGGCTCAGGCACAAACTTTGTATATGCAAGTACACACATATTGTACGCGCAGGCGCAGAATTTGTACGCATAGGCGCAGACATTGTAGAAGCTGGCACAGACATTGTAGGCGCAGGTGCAGACTTTGTAGGCACAAGAGCAGTTTCTGTGGGTGCACACACAGAATTTTTAGGCGTAAATTTGGACTATACAGGTACATGCACAGATTTTGTAGGGGTAAGCACAACATGTGTAGGCATCGGAACATACATTGTGGGTGCAGGCACATACTTTGTAGGTACAGGTGCAAACTTTGTAGGCACTGGCACAAACTTTGTAGGCCTAGACACAGAGTTTGTAGGCACAAGTAGAAACTTTGATTGCACAGGTGCAGAATGTGTAGGCGCAAGCACAGCCTTTGAAGGCACAGGATCAGAATTTATACACATGCACAAACTTTGGAGGCACAGGTGCAGAATTTGTAGGCTTAGGCAGAGAAGTAATATGTACAGAATTTTTCAGCACAGATGTAGAATTTGTTGGTGCAAGTGCAAACTTTGGAGGCACAGGCTAAAAACTGGCACAGGCTTTGTTGGCGCAGGCTAAAAAATGGCAGCCAAAGGTGCAGCCTTTGTGGGTGCAAACTCAGACTTTGTGGGCACAGGCGTGGACTTTGAAGAAGCATGCGCTGGCTTTGTATGCTCGAGAGAAGACATTTTAGGCCCACGTGAAGACTTTGTAGATGCAGCCGCAGACTTTGTAGGCACTGGAGTGGACTTTTTAGGCCCAGTCACAGACTTAGTAGGTGCAGGGCCTGATATTCTAGATTTAGACGCAGATTTTTTTAGGCACAGGTACTGACTTTGAAGATGTATGCACATACCTTGTTTGGGCAGGAGAAGACTTTGTAGGACCAGGCGCATGCTTTGTAGGCACACCCACAGGCATTGTAGACACATGCACAGACTTTGTACGCGGAAGGGCAGACCTTGTAGGTGCAAAAAGGTACTTTCTACATATAAGCACAGTGATTGAAGGTGCAGGCATAGACTTTGTGGGTACAGGCACACACTTTGTTAGGCGCAGGCACAGACTTTGTAGGCACAGACACAGAAACAGACTTTGGAGGTGCAGGCGCAAAATTTATAGATGTAGAACACACTTTGTTGGCGCGGACACAGAATTTTTAGGTACATGCACAGATTTTGTCTGCACGCACAGACTTTGTAAGTGAAGGGGAAGGCTTTGAAGGCCCATGCACAAACTTTGTAGGTGCAGGCACATATTTTTTATACACAGGCAAAGACTTTCTGGGCACAGGCGCATACTTCGTAGGTGCATGCACAAAAATTGTAAACAGAAATGAAGACTTTTTCGGCACAGGCGGAAATTTTTGTAAGGAAAGGTGTAGACTCTGTAGAGACAAGCATAGTTTCTTTAGGCACAATTGCAGAGTTTGTAGGCGCAACAGCGGACCTTATAAGTGTAGGCACAGACTTTGTTGGTTTAGGAAGAAAACTTTGTAGGTTTCAGCGCAGAAGTTGTCAGTGCAGGGACAGAATTTGTCGATGCAGGCGCAGATTTTTTGGTTGACAGCAGAATTTCAAGGATTAGGTGCAGACTTTGTTGATACAAGCAAAAACTTTGCAGTCGCAGGCACTGAAATTGGAGGCGCAGGTGCAGTTTTTGTATGCACAGGTACAAACATTGTAGGCACAGTCGCAGAGTTTTTAGACATAGGAGCAGAGTTTTTTAGCACAGCTGCAGACTTTCTAGGCACAGGCGCAGACTTTCTAGGCACAGGCACAGACTTTGTAGGTCCAGGTGCAGAATTTTGTCGGCGCAGGTGCAGACTTTGTAGGCAAAGATACACACTTCGTAGGCCTAGGCACAAGACATATAGTTTCAGGTGCAGACTCAATAGGCGGAAGGAAAGACTTTAAAGGTGCAGGCACAGACTTTCTAGATTCAAAAACAGTCTTTATATTCACAGTCTGAAATTTTCAGGTGTATGCCCTCACTCTGTAGGCACAGGTGTAGACTTTGATGGCACAGGAGCAGATTTCCTAGGCACAGGCACAGACTTTGCAGGTGCAGACGCATAATTTTTATGCACAGGTGCAGACTTTGTAGACACTGTAGTGGGGTTAAGTGGAACAGGTGCAGAATTTGTAGGTGTACGTGCATCTTTAGGAACACGCCCACACATTGTAGGTGTAGGTGCATACTTTGTAGGTGCATACACAGAAATTTCAGAAACAGGTGCAGATTTTTTAGTCTCAAATACGGAATTTGTAGGTGCAGGCACAAACGTTATAGGCACAAGGAAAAAAAATCAAAAGAGGGAAAAAACCTTTTAGGCGCAGGCATTGCATTTATACGTCCAGGCGAAGAAATCTTAGGTGCAGGTGCAAACCTTCCAGGCACAGGTGCAGGTCTTCTGGGTGCGGGTGCAGACTTTTTAGGCATAGGTGCTGACTTTGTAGCATAGGCACAGACTTTGTAAGCGCAGGTGCATAAATCATAGGTGCAGATGTAGCCTTCTCAGAGACACAGGGACTTTGTAGGTGCAGGAGAAAACTTTGTAGGCACAAGCACAGACTTTGTAGGCACAGGCGCAGACTATGTAGATGCAGAAACAGATTTTGTAGGCTCAAGCGTAGACTTAATAGGCATAGGCACGAACTTTTAAGGCACAGTAATAGACTAAGTATGCACAAGAGCATACATTTTATGCGGAAGTGCAGACTTTATAGATGCAGGCACAGAGTTTATAAGTGCAGGCATGGGCTTTGTAGGCACAGGCGCAGACATTGTAGACACAGAAAACACATTGTAAGCCCAAGCACATATTTTCAGGTGCATGCGCAGACTTTGTAGGCACAGGTGTATACTCTGTAGGTGCAGGCAAAAACTTTTTGGGTGCAGGCGCAAGCGTTGTAGGTACACATGCATACATTCTGTTGTACGCGCACACTTTGTAGGCACAGGTGCAGACTTTATAGGCCCAGGCGTAAAATTTGTAGGCTCATTCACAAACTTTGTAGGAAAGGGTGGAGACATCGCTCCAACGTAAGAATTGGGAGGGAACAATGACCCCTATACATTTTTTGTTCGACACGCAAGCCTCCTTGTAGGATTTTATCTTTGGCGTGGGCTCTGTCTGCACCAAACATAAGACCCTATAGCGTACTAGGAGCTAGGGCTGTTCTATCAAATGAGATCAGATTATATCTGAATCCAAACTTAAGAAGCCGAATCCAATGTAATCCAATCCGAGAAGTTCGGATCCATATCCGATCCACCAAACTAACGGTTAGTTTATTTTGAAATTGAGTCGAATAGTTTAAATTGAGCTCAGAGTTGATTAATTTCCCATCCATTATGTATGTTTATATCCTTAAAACCTCAATCAATTGACCAAAAAATACACTAGGCACCACGTTAAGCTTCATATATAAGGAAAATGTACAGTTTTTTAGTTTTTTCATGGGACTAAGATCGGGCAAAATCCAATCCAATCCAATCTTCCAGTGTTGACCCGGGGTTCCGAGGTGACCCTGTCACCGCGGCCGTGGAAGCCCGGTCCACATCGAGGGGGCCTCGATGTGGACCGCGCTCGCGTTCGCCAAAAAACGCGAGGTGGGGTCCTCGGACGCATGGGCTGGCCTCACCCCACCGACCAGCCCTGCCACGCAGAGGCCCACCGCTGTGCCCCCCCCCCCTTGCCCAGCCACCACCCCTCGCTCGCACCTCCTGCTCCACACATTCCGTTTACCAGCAACAGCCACAGGTGTACCAGCAGCAGCCGCCGGCGTACCAGCAGCAGCCACAGTTGTACCAGCAGCAGCCGCAAACAGTTCGGCTGGTGGATGTTAACCGGATGGCTGGTATGGTTCAGACGTCCGTGAGGCCGCATTGTGAGGCAGCCGGGAACAAGAGCTGCCAGATGGCGATAGTCAAGCTCATGGCCTGTGCTGCGTACCCAATCAGCTTCTCACATGAGCCGCTGCTGAACGAGGTGGTGCGCACTGGTCGAAGCACCAACAGCTCATTTCGCCTTCCAAGCCAAGGCACGAGTGACATACTGCCAGCATTGGACAAGAAGCTAGAGGTCAAGGATGCGTCGCTGAAGCAAGCCTGGCCCATTTATGGCGTCACAATTGCCGTGGACGAGTGGGTGGATCAGCAGCAGCGTCCAATCTACAATGCAATGGCTGTAAACGCCAAGGGTGCCTGTCACGTGTTTTCACGTGATGCTAGTGGGAAGACCCGCAATGCATCCCACATGGGGGCCATGATTGAGGAGGCGGTGGAGGCCGTCAGTGTCGAGCACATGGTGTCCGTTGTCTGCGACAACACAGCCGTCAACAAACGCGCATTCCAAGACCTGGCAGGGAAGTATCCAAAAGTCCTGTAGCAAGGTTGATGTGCACATAACTGTGACCTTGTCATGAAGGACATTGGCAAGACTGAGTGGGGGTCGGCAATCTTGTCCAAGGCTGAGAAGGTTGTCATGTTTTTTTGCAATAATGACGTGCCACGGCCCTGGTTGAAGCAACAGTCGGGTGGGCGGGTCTTGCACGCCAAATGCGACACGCGTTTTGCATCTCCACACTCCATGCTGCAGCGCCTGCTAGACATGCGTCCATTTCTGTTGAAGCTGGTCAACCATGAGTGCTGGGCGGGCATGAGCAGTCAGCGGGATGGGATGTTCAAGGCACGCAAGAAGGCTGTGAGAGGTCTTGTGCGCCGCCGCGTGTTTTGGCTATAGGTTCGCCAGCTGAGAGATTTGTTGACGCTGTTGGTGACCGTGCTGCGCATTGCTGACACGCCGGGAGGGGCGGCGGCCGAGATATATGAAGGGTTGCTTGATTGCATGACCGACCTTGCTGCAATGTCGCGCCCTCATGGGCGCAAGCCAGCAAAAGTTGCTGCTGCGCCTGTGAAGCATGCTATACAGTGCCTGCAAGCCCGCTGGACTGCTGACATGAGCTGTCCGTTGTATGCTGCTGCGCACCGCGTGCACCCGCTCCACTTTGGCAATGACCTTGGGGGTGAGTTTGACATGGTCACGGCTTGGTCCACAGTGGTGGATGCGCTTGTGCCTGAGCAGAAGAAGGATGAGCTGCAGAAGGAGCTGGAGGCTTTCCAGCTCGGACGTGTCACTGTTGACGTCATCGCCCTCACCACGAAGCGCCTGAGTGACAAGGCGCGGGCGGCCGTGGCAAAGGTGGTGTTGTCGGCACTGGCACCGTACGAATG
>SZWC01006670.1:0-18305 GCA_023375785.1 Penium margaritaceum
TGTATATGTATATGTATATGTATATGTATATGTATATGTATATGTATATGTATATGTATATGTATATGTATATGTATATGTATATGTTTATGTATATGTATATGTATATGCATATGCATATGCATATCCATATGTATATGTACATGTATATGTATATGTATTTTTCAT
Organism: Penium margaritaceum; assembly: GCA_023375785.1. NCBI lineage: Eukaryota > Viridiplantae > Streptophyta > Zygnematophyceae > Desmidiales > Peniaceae > Penium > Penium margaritaceum. Next base: position 169 of record SZWC01006670.1, read on the forward strand.
CTTGTCCCCTTCTTGAGAGAATCCTTTACATTCGCATAGCTCTTGCTTAGCGTTTGCTGAGCGCCTCACATTTTTCAAGCTTGGGAGCCCGTGCAAATGGGGCCCTGCCATGATGAACGCCGGCTCCTTTCTGAGGATCGCACGCAAGGGAGGGAAAAGCTGGCGCCTGACCAAATATGTGCGTGCACAACGTGGATATGACCTGGTCAACTAATCATTTTTCTATAAAAGCCATTGGAATAAAGCATAGAAGAGACAGGATAGACAACCTGGTAAATTAAAGTGACATCAAAACCGATACGTTTTTTTTTAGAATTTTAACGTAGAGAAGGTTTATTGAAAAAGATTTTCCACTATTACATTCTTTCATGCATAAATTTTTGTCCACGGAAACCACCTAAATTTCGAATCAAATTTAAAATTGTAATGAAGGACCACTTGATGTGGTTTCTCTTTGAATGTTATTCGAATCGTGATATCATATCTTCCTTTAAATCTATAACTTTTTTTCTAAATTTCTTAAACAATTTCATGAGATTTTTGTACCTTTATCATTGTATTTTTATTAAATGTGTCAAATGTTTCATGAATGAATTCAACCATTTATGAAGTTTTACAATTTTCGTTCATATTTGTCTTTCATTTCTTCACATGTTTGGTCAATGACTTCAACCATTTTATGAAATTGTCGTATCTCAATGCTTTATATTCTTTCAATATTGACATACTTATATGTTTAGTTTTCAACAATGTGCTCTCTCAAGAATACCATTTCTCAATGCGTCACACAAGACCTTTTACTATTAAAATTCAACCTACATAGTCATAGTATGCATTTTCATTTGTTTGTTTTTAGGGTGATTTTTGTGTTTCTTTTACACAGCAAAGAGGGTTACACAAAGAAATAATTTAAATTTTAACACCAACAAAGTGCTATGTAAATGGATGTGCAAAGCATGGTGGTTCCTGCATTGTGCGTCACCTTGTCATGAGAAGTCTCGCAAGACGTTACCTCGATATGAGCATACATATATGCGTGTGAGGGTCGTTGAGTTGTTTACACTTGTGATAACTACAAAATTGAGATTGAGGGTGTACATAATTACAAAAAATACATAAAATTGTTGAATGCATTCTTGAACCCTTTAAGTAATGCAAGAAAACTCTGATGATGAAATTACTACAATCTCATGAAACGGTTGATGTCATTTATTCAATACGTCATGAGGTTGAAGGAAGATATGATATCATGATTTGAATAATATTCTGAGAGAAACCACATAATGTGGTCCTTTAATATACTTGAAAACATTCATTTACAATAAATGTAGTCCATAGACAAAATGCATGCACGAATGAATGGAAATAATGAGGAAAATGTTTGAATAACTCTTCCCTACGTTAGAGTTTTGAAGAATGACATTGGCTTTGTTGTGACTTTGATTCATCGGGTTTCCAATTGTGTCTTTTTCATGCTTTACTCCTATGGCGTTTGTAGAAAAATTCTCTGTTGGCTGGGTCATGTCCACATTGTGCACGCGCAAATTCTATCATGCGTCAGCTTTTCCCTCCCTTGCGTGCGATCCTCTTTAACCAGCCGGCATTCATCGTGGCAGGGGCCTGTTCGCACGGGCTTCGGAGCTGTAAATACGCGAGCCGCTCAGAAATCGCGGCACGAGTGCTATGCGAAAACTTGTTATGTTCTGAAGACGGGCCCCAGATGAAAATGATCGTTTGCCTTACATCTCTCGCGATACTGAGTGGGTCCAGAAGCACGTTAGTTTGGATGAATATCACCATCTTGTACATTAGCATCGTAGAGTTTACCGCCCTATGCCTGAGACAAGCCACCGAAGTTTATGTCGTTCAACTTCGTAGACAGTGCCGGCTACTCGCGGTACATGCTAGCAGGAGTGCTGTTGATACGCCTTGAACAAGCGAGCGGGTGGAGGGGCGGGGTGGGTGGGGGTTTCACGTGGGGTTTGGGGGTGGGTGACGACCGGCATCGCCAGCCTGCCAGATTGCCAGCTGCAGGAATCTAGCATCCGTGAATAAACGAGCTTAGAGTAGCCGACTCGGCTTAATGCAAGAGGCTGAACCAGCCGACTCGGCGTGTTTGGCTGAGGGTGCGTTTGGCCTCCGGCGGAAAATGACATGAATACGTAGGCCGCACTCGGAGACACGAATAAGAGCAAGCGGTCGCACACTTGGCACGCAGGGACTGGAGCAGTAGACGGAAATCTTGGCCAAATGCTGCTACCCGGCCTCATTCCACGTCACCAGCCTATCCGAAGGCTGCTTGCTCCTCTGCGTCTGCATATCCTCTAGAGCAGGAATCCGACCAGCCGAGACGGATCCGCCATGCTTGTGCTTCAGGCCAAACGCAGCCTGAGCCGAGTGCGACGCTGGACGTCGCCCGCGGGCTCGATTCTGCTCACTCACGTACTGGGCGTTCTCAGTGAGGCCACCTCAACCTTCCGGCGGTGGCGCAGTACGAAAACGAGAACGCGCGACCGGCTGTTCAGTCACATCAAGCGGAACATGCCAAGAAGACAGCAGAAGAAGACGTACTCCCTCTGCCCACTGCTATTGAGGGCCGGTTATGGTGGTGGCCCTCTCACGCAACACCCTCTTCCGCCCCATTTGCCCACACACTCAAGAGAGAAAGTGCTTCTGGACGCCGTGGAAAGGGTGCGAACGCTATCCAGCTTGGAAACGGCATCGTCTGAAGAGTGCGATTGACGATCCTCACTCCACTTTTTCGCTAATCCAAGCGGCTTCCATCATCCCACCGCATCCGTCAAACATGGGTGACGCAGCCGCCGCACGCCTAGCGACACATGCTGGGGGGAGCGGCAAGAGCTTCAGCATCGGCAACGTTAGCGGCGATTTCACCGGAGGCGACCGCACTGGCAATAGCAGCTCGAACCGCTGCACCAGCAGCATCAGCCTCAGCGGCTGCAGCTGCAGATACCGCAGCAGCTGCCTTTGCAGCATGAGTAGAAACACCAGGCAAAGCAGCTGCATGGCGTCAGCGTCTGCTGCGCCCCTGGCCACCTGCTCCTCCCCAAGCCAATTCCCTCCTAGGTATATGCAGCCTGTCGTCTGTCAGTCACCCAACGCCACGTCAGGACCAGAGAACCGCCACCGCCGCAGCAGCACCACCAGTGGTGGTGGTGGTCCACCACCACCGCCTAAGCAGCTTGCCGCTGCTGCGGCGGCGGTGGTGGACAACCACCACCACTGGTGGTGCTGCTGCGGCGGTGGCGGTGCTGCTGCTGCCCATGCTGCTTGCGCCACCACCGCTGCTTCAGCCGCGGTTGCTGTTCGTCGCCTGCAGTCGCGCGGCCTCTCTTGCTGTCCCTGGCTGACCGGATGGCGTCGCCGAGCCGTGTCACGTCAAGTGATTCACCGAACTCGGGCCAAGGAACCGTCACGTCTGGCGAGGGTTCTTGAGCTTTGTCCTTGCGAATGAATGGAAAAGACCGTAGCAGGCGATGCCAGTGCGGCCGCCCAACTGCTCGCGTTGCATTCGCCGCCGCTGCGATCACGCACGCCGATGACCGTGGTTGGTTTGCGCTCTGTCCCAGGATGGTCACTGTCGATGCCAGGAAGCGGGCGCTTAGCAGTGCCTCTCGGAGTTTGAACGAACGGCTTTTCTCTTTGATGACGTCCACCAACCAACCTCGCAGCTCATAACTCATAGCTGACAGCCCACAGTTAACAGCGGCAATCTGTTGCAAGCGGTCTCTCCCCTTCCACTCCCACTCAATGCTTTCACTCCCACTCAATGCTTTCACTCCCACTCAATGATTTCACTCCCACTCAATGCCTTCACTCTTACGCAGGCTCAAACGGCCAAGGACGGAAGCCCGAGGAGATGAAAAGGGATGCGATGGAGCCATCAAGCAACAAGAAATGACTATGCGACAAGGACCAATGACGCACCAGAGCACGTCTGTTGTCGACCATGAAGAAACGTTCCACATGCACCAACAGCAGAATGAGAACGGGCACCAGCAGCACCAACAGCAACAGCAGCAGCAGAAGCAGCAGCAGCAGCAGCAGCAGCAGCAGCAGCAGCAGCAGCAGCAGCAGCAGCAGCAGCAGCAGCAGCAGAAGCAGCAGAAGCAGCAGCAGCAGCGGCAGCAGCAGCAGCGGCGGCAGCGTTCCCAGGACCTGCAACAGCCGCATTGTCAAAGGGAGGAAGCGGAGAAGCCAACACAGCCGTGGGGACCTGAAAAGACGGAGGAGGCCAAGGCAGAAGACAATGCAGAGGACAATGCAGCGGACAAGGCAGAGGACAAGGGATGCCTGCTGGTGGACCTGCCAGTGGACGGCTACTCTTGGCTCAAGTATGGGGAGAAGTCGCTGCAAGGCGGCGCACCAAGCATCAGGTGGGTGGCAGCTTGTGCAGAGTGGTGGCGGTCCATGCCCTCCTGCTGAGGTGGTCTGCAGCATCGCAGTTGGACAGGGAATGCTGTGGCAATGCAGTTGGACAGGGCGTGCTGTGGCAATGCATTTGGACAGGGCTTGCTGTGGCAATGCATTTGGACAGGGCGTGCTGTGGCAATGCATTTGGACAGGGCTTGCTGTAGCACTGCATTTGGACATGGCGTGCTGTGGCAATGCATTTGGACAGGGCGTGCTGTGGCAATGCATTTGGACAGGGCTTGCTGTAGCACTGCATTTGGACATGGCGTGCTGTGGCAATGCATTTGGACGGCACAGTATGTCAGTGCTGCGCTGCGGCTGTGCAGGAGCTACTTCAAGTGCGCCCACTCCGTGCTCAAACCGACCCAGGAGGAGCCGTGCCGCGCAAAGAAGAGGGTGGACTGGCGCGTTGGAGAGAACCCAATCGCCTTCGCCGTGGAGTACATAGGCCACCACAACCATGCGGTCGAACCGCAACCACGCTGCCACTCGCAGCGGCTCAACGTCTCTGGGACGGTCTACGCGCTGCTTGCTGATGGCACAGGAATCCACAGAGCAGTTGCAGACCCGGCCACCGGAACGGTTCGGCTCTGTCTCACCCCATGGGGCCCCTGTGATGCCGCTGCGGTGGGCCCAGCCGCTGGGCCAGGCGGAGGAGCTTCAGCGGCAGACGTTTGGGGCGAGGAGTTCCGACTGCTGAGCCACTTAAGCGCCCTCACCGCGGCAGCAGGCCTGAGAGCAGCCTTGGCCTCTGCTGCCCTTTCCAGGCAGGGAGGGGCGCGGCAAGAACTGGCTGTGCAAGCTGCGGCACCTGAAGTGCCCCAGGTGCAAGGGTCCCTGGTGCAAGGGTCCCAGGTGCAAGGGTCCCAGGTGCAAGGGTCCCAGGTGCAAGGGTCCCAGGTGCAAGGGTCCCAGGTGCAAGGGTCCCAGGTGCAAGGGTCCCAGGTGCAGGGTCAAAGTACTCCACAGACAAGCAGAGCTGAGAGGACGTGTCACAACCAGATCACTGGTGGCCTTGGAAACCAAGCATGGGCCTTAATGGAAAGTAGTGGTTTCTCCATGCTTGACTTAGCAGCCTGTTGCAACTTGCTGCAGCAGCATCTTCAAAATCCTGGAGTGCCTATCCGGCGTGACCAGAATCTGCTCCATCTATTGGTTCAGCTGCAAAAAAAGCAACAACAGGAGCAGCAGCAGCACCACCACAACCACCACCACCACCATCAGCAACAGCAGGAGCAGCAGCAGCACCAGCAGCAGAAGCAGAAGCAGCAGTTGATTCGGCAGAAGCACCAGCAGGAGCAACAACAACAGCAGCAAATGCAGCAACAAGTACAGCAGCAAACGCAGCAACAAGTACAGCAGCAATTTCAGCACCTACTGCACCAGCAGAAGCAGTGGCAGCGGCATCAGCAACAGCAGCAGCAGCAGCAGTGGCGGCGGCAGCAGCAGCAGCAGCAGCAACAGCGCCAGCGACAGCAACAGCGGCAACAGCTGCAACAGCAGCAGAAGCAGCGGTGGCGGCAGCAGCAGCTGTTACATCAGAAGCAGATGCAGCAGCTGTTGCAGCAATTACAGCACCAGAGACAGCAGCAGGTGCAACAGCTGCAGCAACCAGTGCTCATGCAGCAACAGCTGGATCAGCAGGAACACTATGGACCTTACAGTGATGAGTTTGAACGCAACTGGGTGCGGCAACTGAACAATAGCTTTGCGCTTGTGGACCTCCTGTTTGCAGAGCCGCACAATTACTTGCTTGCGGCCCTTGAAACGCAGTTTCAGCAGGGCCATCCAAACACTCGAACGCCTCTCTGCCCCGACACCACTTGCTCGACTGGTAGCACGATGGTCACAGAGCCGTGCTCGTCACTGATACCGGAAGGAATGAAGATTCCGCATGTCAGCCCTGCTTCACAGGCTACTTTCCCTCGGATTAGCAGTCTGCAAGATGTCACAGCTGTGGAGCAGTCCCTGGAAGCAAGCGTGATCTCGGAACTGGATGCGATCGGACGAACGACACATGGCTTAGATGAAGATTTTCTTCAGAGATTTCGGCAGGCAGAGGACACGGTGGAACTGGACACGCTGGAGGCGTTTGTGCAGCAGGCACGTGGGCTGCTGAAGAATGCAGACCATGCAGTTGAAGCAGTGCAAGGTTTGGCCACACCCTTTATTGTAGCGGGCTCGGCGCCCCTCAGAGCCTGACAGGCATGAGGGAGGATGCAGAAACTTGCTGGAGGCACTGCAACTGTCATGAATTAGAAAATCCCCTTTGCAAGGATGCGGCATCCACTCGGAATGTCGAAAGCATCAGTTTGTGGGCCAGATGGAAGGATCACTGGGACGGCAAAGTTACGGTCTTGAAACACAGTAGATAGTACCAAAACAACGTTTACACCCACAATACACATTTAGCATCACTGTTCACTGTCGGTGTACAAGTATGAAACCTTGGCAGATTGACTGCAGCTCACGAATGCTGCAAGCACGCTTGTGCAGTGGTCTACTGAGACATTCCATTACTTGCTGATGATTTGTGACGTTGAACAAAACAAAATCGGACAGACCTCTCCATCCCTTTCTACTGTTGGATATGGGGTGCAAAAAAAAAAGTGACCAAAGTGGGTTGCTCGATGAAAATCTTCAGGTCACAAAAGTGAATAGAGGATGTTTTGCTGGTTCTGTAGCACTTTACGAAACTCGATTCGGAATCCGTTTGAGGGAGATATAGATTTTCAAGGTTTGGTGGCGATGGGTCCGGTTCAAGTGATGGCTCCTGCACTACTAGCACCAATGACGGCCACAATTATTGGCCAAGGAAGTTTGGAGCGGCCTTCAGGGTAGAAAGGCCGCAATAGGACCTTCAGGGAGCTTCAAGGAAGGTCCCCACCAAGATTATTGGTTGTTCACATGGCAGGGATGGTAATTCTCTTGTGTGAGAGTGTGACTGCCGCTCATCCCGCTAGGCTAGGAGTGTGCTAGGAGGTGAACTTTGACAAAGTGGTTCTTCGAGCTCCATGTGCCAAATGAGGTGTACTTAGGCTTCTTACAAAGCTGTGCTAATTTATTTTCTCACTCCAGAGTTGATTTGGACATTCGCATTCTCTACAGACCTACATTTGCTTCCGTAACTTCTATCTGTGCAACCTGCAACTCCCTCTCACAAACAGTTGGTCCTGCCTAGGCGGTTCTTAGTGAGCCTGGTCACCACCCTTAGGGCTGCCCAGTTTCCATCAGTGGTATCAGAGCTAGAACAAGGCTTTGTCTCATCCTTGAGGCATTCCTTGCACCCTGTTGTGTGAGAGAGCCGTTTGTGGGCTGAACGTCGCACTACCATGTCGACATCCGCTTCCGTGGTGGCCGGCGTCAACATCGCCAAGTTTGAAGGCAAGAACTTCTTCAACTGGAGCAACAACATGAAGATGGTGCTGATGGAGAAGGGTCTCTAGAGCCGGGTGGATGAGAAGGAGAAGGAACCAGAAGAAAGCTCCCTATGCCCTGTCGAGGCGCGTACCTACTGCGAGAAGCGTGACCGCGCCCTCGCAACCATCTACCTCCACCTCGCCAAACGGCAGCAACTCCTCATCCGTGGTATTCTCACGCCAAAGGAGGTTTCGAAAAACCTTGAGTCCACTTATGCTTCCAAGTCAATCCTCATGAACATGCAGCTGCGTCGTCGCATTCACACTGTGAAGATGGATGAATCCGAATCCATGATTGACTACATCAACATGGTGAAGTCTCTCTCTCACCAGCTTGCTGTGATTGAGGACCATGTCAAGGAACGTGTGCTCATGCTAACCATCCTCTCTGGTCTTCCTAGCAGCTATACTCCTCTCATTGTTGCCCTGGACCAGCGTGGCGACAAGCTCTCCCTCAATGATGTGGAGGAGAGCTTGCTGTTTGAGGAGGAGCGGCGCAAAGGAGAAGAAGGCAAAAGCGGAATGGACGCCGCTCTCATCACCAACTCTGGTCATAGGGGTGGTGCTGCACCAACCAGGGGCAATGGCGCAGGAGGGAAGAAGAAGGGGAACTGCCACTACTGCAAAAANTCGGGCCATTGAGCACGCGAATGCCGGTAGAAGAAGGCGGACCTTGCTGCTAGAGTGGGAGCGGGAAAACAGTCCGATGCTTCCGCAAACGCCGCTGATTGGGAGAGTGGATTCGTGACAACCATCCGTCTCCTGCACGTCTCCGACAACACCGCCCTGTTCTAAATCATCGACTCAAGAGCCACGCGGCACATGACGTGTCGCCGGGAGTGGTTCGTCGTCTACACCGTCATTGAGCCTTGTCGGGTGTACATGGGGGACAACCATGTGCAAAAGGCGGTTGGGGAGGGTGAGATTGTGTTTTGTGCTTTCGTTGAGGGTAAGCACATGGAACGTCGTGTGAAGGGGGTGCTCCATGTTCCGGGGCTGGCAGCTAACCTCCTCTCTGTCTCATCTCTCATCTCGAAGGCATGCAGGTTTGCTTTGAGAATGGTGGCTGCACCATCTTTGCCCGTGCAGGCCGTGTGCTTGCAAAAGTGCACAAGGAGGACGGTCTTTATCGCCTCTACGTGGCGTCGGAGAAGGAATCCGACTCAGCATTGGTGGCGAGAGAGGGAAAATACAACATTGGCCTGTGGCACCGCCCGCTCGGTCACCTCGGCTTTGGCGCCATCATCTCCATGCAGCAGATGGTCCGCGGCCTGGAGCTCAAGGGGGTGAAGCAGCCAGGTGCATCCGTTTGTGAGAGCTGCATTGAAGGAAAGCAAGCCCGCGCTCCGTTCACGGTGGAAGAGAAGGGGGCGGCTGAGCTTCTCTCACTTGTTCACACTGATTTGTGCGGTCCCATGCCATCACAGTCCTTGTCCGGCAAGTTGTTCTTTGTCACGTTCATTGATGACAAGTCGAGGAAGACGTGGGTGTCCTTCTTGGCTGGAAAGGATGAGTGCTTTGATGCTTTCAAGGTGTGGATTACTACTGCACACAATGAGAGTGGCAGGCGGTTGAAGGTGCTTCGCATCGATGGAGGAGGAGAGTACCTCTCCAACGACTTCCGCACTTATCTCAAGCGTCGCGGGATCAAGCACGAGGTCACCCCACCTAGAACACCGCAACTGAACGGCGTGGCTGAATGTGCGAACCACACACTCATGGAGCGTGTTCGTAGTATGCTCCAAGACGCGAAGCTCCCACCAACCTTCTGGGCAGAAGCGGTCAACACTGCCGTGTACCTGAAAAAACGGAGTCCCACGCGCGCCGTGCCGCTGATGACACCAGTGGAGGCGTGGACGAAACGCAAGCCAACAGTGACGCACCTGAAAGTCTTTGGGTGTGGCGCATCTGTGCACATGCCTACCGGCAGCCATAACAAGCTGGACGCAAAGTCGGTGAAGGCCGTCTTCCTCTACTACGACACCATGGGATACCGCCTCTACAACCTTGCTGCTCGCAAGATCATCTGCAGCCGTGACGTCGTCTTTCAAGAACACTTGAAGGGCTGGACTTGGAGCCCTATGTCGGCAGTTCCGCTTGCTCCCGCACTTGTACCAGAAGTGGGAGAAGTACCGATAGCAGAAGAGGGCGGTGCGGAAGATGGCGGTTACAACGGCAACGACAAGGAGGTGGAGGGAGCTGAGAAGGAGAAGGACCTGGCAGCGGAATCTGATGAGGAGGAACAGCAAAGAAGCACAGAGCAGCTGCCACGACGGTCCGCACGCCTCAACAAAGGTGCAAAGGACAGTGGGGAGCCGCTGAGGCGATTCGAGCGCCTTGCAAACAAACAGAGGCCGCTGGAGGAGCTGGTGAACTTGTGCACCGTTCCACCACCAACGGAGTCGTCCGATCTCGAGCTTCTCTTGCTGAAGCCATGCACAGCACTGAGGCGGCAGATTGGCGTGGCGCAACAGATGAGGAGGATGATGCGCTCATGAAGAACGGCACCTGGACTCTCGAGGAGGCTCCACGCGGCAGCCGGGTGATCGGATGCCGGTGGATCTTCAGGCGCAAGCGTGGTGCAGATGGTAAGATTCTCAGGTAGAAAGCATGGCTGGCTGCAAAGGGGTATGCGCAGACAGAGGGTGTGGATTACAATGAGACATTTGCACCTGTCGCAAAGTTCCCATCCATCCGAGCAATCATCGCTCTTGCTGCTGCTATGGACTGGGAGGTGCACCAAATGGATGTGACGTGTGCATTTCTGAATGGTGACCTTGAGGAGGATGTGTACATGGAGCAGCCGGAGGGGTATGTCGTGGAAGGGAAGGAAGGTTTGGTGTGCAAGCTTGTGAAGGCCCTCTACGGCCTGAAGCAAGCCCCGCAAGCATGGTACCACAAGATGCATGAGCAGCTAGCTGGCCTTGGCTTTGTGCGCAGTGAAGCAAACCATGCCGTCTATGGGCGCACACGAGAGACGAACCAGATCATCATCTTGCTCTATGTTGATGATCTGCTCATTGCATCTGAGTCCAAGTCTCTTTTGGACGATGTGAAGCAGTCCCTTGCTGCCAGGTTCGACATGAAAGACATGGGAGAGCTCAGTTACTACCTTGGCCTTCATGTCAAGCGCGACTGGTAGCAACAGACTTTGGAGTTGTCGCAGAGCATGTACGTGAGCGACATCGTCAAGCGCTTCAACATGGCAAGAGCGCGCAAAGCAATGACACCACTCAAAGTGGGAGCGAAGCTGAGCATGACGCAGACTCCCCGCGGCATGCAAGAGAGCAGCCGCATGGAATTAGTGCCATACCAAGCAGTAGTTGGGAGCCTCATGTACACTACAGTCGGCACGCGCCTCGACATCAGCCAAGCAGTGGGAGTGCTCAGCAAGTTTTGCACGAATCCGGGCATGCTGCATTGGGAGGCGGCTAAGCGTGTGATGTGCTACCTCGATAGTAGCAGCAGCCTTTGCCTCACCTTCAATGGCAACAACNAGATGCATGAGCAGCTAGCTGGCCTTGGCTTTGTGCGCAGTGAAGCAAACCATGCCGTCTATGGGCGCACACGAGAGACGAACCAGATCATCATCTTGCTCTATGTTGATGATCTGCTCATTGCATCTGAGTCCAAGTCTCTTTTGGACGATGTGAATCAGTCCCTTGCTGCCAGGTTTGACATGAAAGACATGGGAGAGCTCAGTTACTACCTTGGCCTTCATGTCAAGCGCGACTGGCAGCAACAGACTTTGGAGTTGTCGCAGAGCATGTACGTGAGCGACATCGTCAAGCGCTTCAACATGGCAAGAGCGCGCAAAGCAACGACACCACTCAAAGTGGGAGCGAAGCTGAGCATGACGCAGACTCCCCGCGCCATGCAAGAGAGCAGCCGCATGGAATTAGTGCCATACCAAGCAGTAGTTGGGAGCCTCATGTACACTACAGTCGGCACGCGCCTCGACATCAGCCAAGCAGTGGGAGTGCTCAGCAAGTTTTGCACGAATCCGGGCATGCTGCATTGGGAGGCGGCTAAGCGTGTGATGTGCTACCTCGATAGTAGCAGCAGCCTTTGCCTCACCTTCAATGGCAACAACAGCCCCATCCTCATCGGCTACAGTGACGCAGATTGGGGAGGTGACCTGGACACTAGGAGGTCGACCAGTGGGTTCGTGTTTGTACTCGGGAGAGGTGCAATCAGTTGGAGGAGCAAGAAGCAAGAGTGTGTCGCCCTCTCCTCCACCGAAGCTGAGTACATCGCCTTGAGTGAAGCAGCAAAGGAAGCTGTGTGGCTGCGTGAGCTCCTGGCAAGCCTTGGACAGCAGCAAACCACAGCAACTACAATCTACTGTGACAACATGAACGCCATTGCTCTGACCAAGAACGCAGAGTTTCACGCCCGCACCAAGCACATTGACTTGCGATATCACTTCATCCGCGAACTCGTGGCAAAGAAGGTGGTGCAGATCAAGTTCTGCCCTTCAAGCATTATGCTGGCAGACTTCCTGACCAAGCCGCTTGCAGCACACCGCTTTCAGCAGCTGAGGGGACAGTGTGGACTTGTGTGATTTTTAATCTCGCAAAGTGGGAGAATGTTGGATATGGGGTGCCAAAAAAAAAGTGACCAAAGTGGGTTGCTCGATGAAAATATTCAGGTCACAAAAGTGAATAGAGGATGTTTTGCTAGTTCTGTAGCACTTTACGGAACTCGATTCGGAGTCCGTTTGAGGGAGATATGGATTCTCAAGGTTTGGTGGCGATGGGTCCGGTTCAAGTGATGGCTCATATACTACCAGCACCAATGACGGCCACAATCATTGGCCAAGGAGGTTTGGAGCGGCCTTCAGGGTAGAAAGGCAGCAGGAGGACCTTCAAGGAGCTTCAAGGAAGGTCCCCACCAAGATGATTGGTCGTGCACATGGCAGGGATGGTAATTCTCTTGTGTGAGAGTGTGACTGCCGCTCATCTCGCTAGGCTAGGAGTGTGCTAGGAGGTGAACTTTGACAGAGTGGTTCTTCCAGCTCCATGTGCCAAATGAGGCGTACTTAGGCTTGTCAGAAAGCTGTGCTAACATACTTTCTCACTCAAGAGTTGATTCAGACATTCGCATTCTCTGCAGACCTACATTTGCTTCCGTCTGTGCAACCTGCAACTCCCTCTCACAAACAGTTGGTCCTGCCTAGGCGGCTCTTAGTGAGCCTGATCACCTCCCTGAGGGCTGCCCAGTTTCCATCATCTACCACATTGCGGCTACAGTCTCTTGTGGTGCCCTCCTTGTGAAGACTCTGTTTTTAGCTACTATCGCAGGTCAAAGCAATTCTTTCAAATTGAACATCTTCTTCCTGCCGACATCTATCTAATGCTCCGGCAAAGAATTTCCTAGCTACTTTCTAACAATTTGTCGTTATTCCAAACCGATGCAGTTGCCAAATAGAACAGTTGTTACAACTTGGAAACACAAATGGTTGGACTGTACACGGGAGCAGCTGCAGCAACAACAGCATCAGCAGTAGCAGCAGCGGCAGCAGCAGCAATAGCAGTAGCATCAGTAGAAACAGCAGCTGCAGTAACAACAGCCTGTCACTCCACTCAGCATCAGCAGAAGCATCACCAGTCTGCTTTGAATTCTTATGCGGCTGGTCCCGGTGCACTAATGTTTCTTGCCAGCGTCATTGCTGCAGCATTATGCACCACCTGTGTGATAAAAACCTGGCTCTGGCGGCATCATCCTGCCTGGCTTAATCATGCAAACATGATGTCTGGTAAAGGAATTTGAGTGGCCACCTCCATGGTACTGGGACACCCTTGGGTTTGAGGTTTAGGAGTTCCAGATTCATGCCTGAGCCATTGGAGAAGGGATGTCTCCCTACAACATGATTGCCTATGATGCAACATGATTGCCTATGATGCAACATGATTGCCCATAAGGCAACATGATTGCCTATGATGCAACATGATTGCCTCTGATGCAACATGATTGCCTATGATGCAACATGATTGCCTATGATGCAACATGATTGCCTATAATGCAACATGATTGCCTATGATGCAACATGATTGCCTATGATGCAACATAACTGCCTATGATGCAACATGATTGTCTATGATGCAACATGATTGCCTATGATGCAACATGATTGCCTATGATGCAAAATGATTTCCTATGATGCAACATGATTGCAGATGATGCAACATGATTGCCTATGATGCAACATGATTGCCTATGATGCAACATGATTGCCTATGATGCAACATGATTGCCTATGATGCAAAATGATTTCCTATGATGCAACATGATTGCAGATGATGCAACATGATTGCCTATGATGCAACATGATTGCCTATGATGCAACATGATTGCCTATGATGCAACATGATTGCCTATGATGCAACTGATGCAGCAAAGTCTACTGCGACAGCGTGGGGTAGTCCTTCGCCCAAGTCCTTGTATCATTAGATGGCTCAGTTGTGAAAGCCAAACCCTATGTGGCTGATCTCACCACGCAGGGTGCGGGCCCCCTCGGAGCTATGCAGCTCTTCCTGACCACCCATCAGTAGGTTGGTCAGGTTGATTTGAACAAGAGGGAGTTCACCTCCCTCTTCCAGCATGACACAGAGGTAGGACATGCCACCTGGTGCCACTTTCTGTATTCCTACCCTTTCTTAGCACGCTGATGCCACCTCAGTACCCGGCGCCCGCTGCTATCATGCTATGGATGCATCAAAGGTACTTGGATGTTTTCTGATGCTTTTAGCGAGCAGAGCTCATGCATATGGTGGAGGCTGGAACCCTCCTTCTTTTGGAGCGCAACAACCACGTGCAAGTGGTAGGGAAGTATCTCCCGCCAGTGGGTCTCGCCGCAGCTGCCACAGCCACCCCAAAGGCCTCATCAGTGGTGGTCTTGAGTAAGAGGACAAACTGGGAAAGGAAGAATGGGGATAAAGGGATCCAAAGGTCCTCGGGAGCAGCGTGTGGCGTTAGTGATTTGCTACAATTGTGTTGGAAACCACAAGTGGCAGGTGTGTCCTTGCGAGCACGCCTCCACCATGTTTGTGCAGGGGGATGCACGTAGTCTGGTAGCCTTGTGCTAGTTATGACAGCGGCACCTCGGGTGCTCCGATGAGTGGTGCGGGCCAGCCGCACGTCTTTTCCTTCAAATCCTGGGATGGACCTCCTCTACACACGTATCGTAGAACTGGAGCAAGTGCTTGTATCCTGCTTCCGCAGTGACACCAGCTCAGCCACATAGGGTGGCACTCTCCTCATGTAACGTTTTCCTCTATAATGTGTCGCTATGAGTTGAGTCCATTTCTGACCGTGTGCATCCTCATATTGCAAAGCCCACATCTCCTTCTGATAGCTCAAGTGTGTGCCTGCATTGGGCTACCAGCAGGATAGGTCCTGGATGGCAACTGGGTCGTTGACTCAGGTGCCACGCATCACTAGTGCTGTCGGCATGGTATCCTTGTCCTTCTTGTTCCTGTTGGTTCTTTCCTTGATGTGTGCATAGATTCTGGTCAGCAGTTGCGTATGCACAGGTTTGGTACTGTTCATTTTGACGGACCTGCTGGTCTCATTCATTACGCCACATGTATTTTCCTGACCTCGAGATTAGCTTGTTTTTTGTACCCACGTGCAACCAAATTGGGCTCAAGGTCACGCATGCTGGTGTTTCCACCATCATTCTATGTCTTATTTGGGTGTTTTGTGCCTCACAGAGTCGCAGTCAGGAGTCTGTCTCACGTCTCGCAACATGTCGTTGCATCTGTTCCTTAGGGACTGCCTGTCTCTATGTGACGAGCACCTTGATTGTCGCACATGATGCATTCTTCCTTGGAGACAGGATGTAGTTAAGCCTCTTCCCACTCTAGTACCTCTAGAACCCTAGAGCTAATGCACCATTGATATCATCGGTCTGATTCCCACTGAGTCACACAGTGAGAAAGGAACTTAAATCCTCAATCTGACTGATGAATTTTCCCATCAGTGTGAAGTGTTTTCTTTGCACCGCAAAAGCAAAAAGAAGACTGTCATCAGGCATTGGTTGGTTCAGGCTGGATGCCAGAACAACCACAAATCGGACCTTTTTTGGTCAAATTGTGGTCGAGAGTTCATGGATCCTGCTGCATAGTCCTTTGAGGAGGGGGGTGTGACCCATGACCACTCCACTCCCTACATGCCGCTGTAGAATGGTGTGTCTAAACACTGGAACCGCATGATGATGGGTTTCATGCGGTCCATCTGTGCCAATTCCGGTCTCTTGGAGTCCTTTGTCTTCAAGACCATGGCCTATATGACGCAGGTCTGGAACCGCGCGCCTCACGGCCTGCTTCTCCGTCATGTGACCCCAATGGTTTGGTCATTGTGCCAACCTTTTTTCACCCATGCTTGGAACATCCATGCATCCTGTTGCTGTGTCACCCCCTGGCTTTCATGTGTCTGTACCTGTCACAGTTGCACCTTCCTGTCTTGTCTTCGCCACCCCCCAACATGGCTCCCCATACTTTTCTGTCTCTTCAGTCGCACCTCCTCCTTTTTCACCTACACTGTCACCTGAAATTGTCCGCTCTTCGTCTTCTTTGACCCTTAAATCTATGAAAGATCACCAGTGCCTCTCCAAAACTGGCTCCCTTGTGTATGCAGAAAGTTACACACGACCAGATCGCAATGATTTGGTTTGTAGACTTGCAACACGTGTACAAAGGCTCCATGCAATGAAGTGGAATGCCGTACTCCAGATTTCTGCTCCACCCCTTACGTCTGTCTAAACGATGATACCAAACCTGACCTTCACCTAGGCTGTTACACTGACTCAGACAACGGGGGGACAACTGGTAATATCTGTAGGTAAACTCATTGTCTTTCACTCTTCTCAAAGATGCTATCTCCTGGATGAGTGGGAATCAAGTCATGAACAACTTGAGCTTGACGTACGCCAAAAGTGTTTCAGCAACACAATCGGCACACGAAGCTGTTGACTTGCATCTTTCTAGTTAAGAGATTGAATTTCTACAACATGGTCCACAACCTCTCCTTCTGAAGAACTATTACACATTCAACCTAAGCGCTCCAACACAATGGCCACAGGACATACACAAAAGTTAAGGAACACTGTCTCCAATAGAGATACTCTTCATTGCACACTTCAACTTACACAAATACCAGGAAAACAATGCCCAACAGCTTTTCCTATGAATATAATCGACCACATCCACCATGAAAGACAGATGAAAGATCCCATTACTTACAAAACTGCCCCAATCCTGTACCCTCAAGCTCATTTCCACATCCTTTGCAATAATCATCTTTCACATTCTTCCCCCACACCATTTCCCACCCAATATCTCCGCTTGTGGACACAGACTATGGANACTAAGCCCAATCCTCCATTTTCATCTTGCGTACAAGACCAGTCACCATAATCTCCACTTTACTGACTTACCATCTCCAGAAACAATGTAGCATTCCTCAAGACCCATTCCACTCTCTCTCCCCACTATGTTGGCATTCATGTTATCTCCAATCACGCATGTGGCAGTTGGGTAAGAGTGTCAGTTGGCATAGCCCCTTCTTTTGCTTCCCTTCCATCCCTTGTTGTCTCTTCCTAAACATTTTCCCACATCTTCCTAGCTGCCTTGGGCAGCGTGAACGATGATGGAAATGAGAGTGCCAGAAAGTGACAAAAATAGGTTGCTCGATAAAAATCATCTGGCATGACAGTTTCATAGAGGATGTTTCACAGGTTCTAACGCACTTTACGGAACTCGATTTGGAGTCCGTTTGAGTGAGATATGGATTTCCACAGTTTGGAGATCATGGGTCGGGTTCAAGTGACGAACTAAGCACTTTGAGCTCAAAAGGCGGCAGGATTATTGGCCAGGACGGCTGAGAGCGGCCTTCAAGGAGAAAAGACGGCTGGAGGACGTCCAAGAGACTTCAAGCAAGGACCAGTCCATGATTGTTAGCCGTGCAGGCCGTGCGAGACATAATTCTCTTGTGTGACAAGGTGACTGCCGCCCATCCCGCTAGGCTAGGAGTGTGCTAGAGGGTGAGCTTTGACAGAGTGGATCTCAGTGCTCCCTTAGCCAAATGAGGCATATAAGGGCTTGTTAGAAAGCTGTGATGATGTAATTTCTCACTCAAGAGTCGATTCAGACATTCGCTTTCTCTGCAGACCTACATTTGCTTCCGTAATTTCTGTCTGTGCAACCTGCAACTCCCTCTCACAAACAGTTGGTCCTGCCTAGGCGGCTCTTAGTGAGCCTGATCACCTCCCTGAGGGCTGCC
>SZWC01006670.1:28864-70600 GCA_023375785.1 Penium margaritaceum
CAGTGTACACAGTACGGTGGATCATCCCAGTGTTACATCCCTACCATACATGAGTCCCTTAACTCGGCACATGGGTAATCTTTTCATTACAAGAGGTGCTTCCCACAAGGTAACTTCTTGAATTTCTGGCGAATACGTTGAGGGCATTCTTGCCAACTTTCCTGAGTGCCGATACTCATTTCTAAGAGCTCTTGATCCATTGATCACCTTTTAGGATGTTTGATAGAAGTTCAGAGACAAGCTAGCTTGCGAATGGGACTGTTCCTACTCCAATCCATGAGGCATATGCCATGCTAGGCTCATATCTGGTTTGCGCAAAAGAGGAAGAAAAGTACGTGTGCTGCAGTAACAAAAGATTCTAGTAGTCTCAGTTTCCTGCTAGAGAGAATGCTCGAGTGAGCAAGCGAGCCTTCAAGCGAGGCTCGCTTGATCACTCGAATTTTTGAGGGCAAAGTCGCCCTATGCCCTGCAAAAGAAAGCGGCATGGCCATGCAGGTTAGAAACTGGAAAACCAAGTCTAGGCAACTAGTACAGGAAGGAAGATGAGGACCCGCATGTGCTTTGTAAGGATAAGTGACCAGGAGTGAATCCAAGTACAGGCATGCCAAAGTGAGGCCTCAGCAACCATTTGAGGAGGCACAGTGGGAGAGACATGTAGCCCGCCGAAGGTGCCCCTGGGTCAGTGTGCAGCGCCATCTGTCGGGTTACCATGCCCTGCACACTCACGGCCACAACTGCATTGGATGTATCTACACGGGGATTAACACGCCTCCTTGGATGGGAGTGTGGCAGGCATGCAGCAAATCTGTTGCACTTGGAGGAAGAGGGTGGAGGAAGAGAGAATTTTCTTTGGTAAGAAAATTCTGCCAGCTGGGCCTCTCCACTGATGGCACACACTTTCGTAACACCTGAATCCACTGCCTCCCGTAAAAAGTGGTGCTCTACACTGATGTGTTTTCTATGTGGATGTAGGAAACCATCATTGGCGGCAATGCGACATGCAGTGGAGCGATCACTATGCAATGGCAAGGCGGTTGCATCCCAGCCTAGCTCTTCCAACAGACGTGCCAGCCAACTCCCTTCGCATGCTGCCTCCTCCAGTGCCATGTATTCTGCTTCAGCAGAAAAACTGTGCCACACAAGACTGCTTTGCACTGTGCCACAATACTACAGTCCCCTACACGCGAAACACATACCGCCCACGACGTCGTGCGGCACGATTACGAGCATAGTAATTGTCACTGAACCCATCCAACAGGAAACCATGCGTAGGGGAGGAGACCAGACCAAGCATGGAAGTGTCCAGAGCGTAGTGTAAGGGCTTAACCAGTGCTATACAATCAGTGTTGCATGGTTGCTGAATGAAGTGGGCCAGGACATGAACAGCACATGCAATTCCAGGACGGGTGTTATAGGCAAGGTAATACAGGCTACCAATGATTTGCTGGTACAATTCGGGGTCCGTTTGTGGGCCGTAGTCATTGGTCCATGCATCCAACAAAATTGCATACACATCTGGACTCATGGGTGACTGCTAGCATGGAAGGCGTTGGACAAGGTGCTGAAATCATGAAGTGATGTGTGCAATGAACCCTCCTTGGTGCAAATTCAACAAAAGTCATGGCCAAGAGTGATTACGAGTGATTTTCATGCCGCAAACGTTATGGGCTTCACCTATATCGGTCAACTTGTAGTGTGCAGTGAGTAGTGCTTTGGTCTGTACAATGAATGAGGGAGAGGGAGACAGTACGAGTAGATCATCCACATAGACCAATATTGTCACATGTTGTATTGTAGCCCCGTAGCATGCCCGAGGTGATGCCGGGAGACGTCGACAAGCCACCGGAGGGGAAAAATCCTCTCAGTTTACTCTAGCTGTCTAGGAAGTGCTCCAAATCTAGATTCGATTGAAGTTCCTAAAGTTGAGAAGTTGCTGAATCTGGTGGAAGTTGTTTCACTGGAATCCGACAAGTAACAAAGGCGATATGGACTTCCAAAGCTGGGGTGTGCGCGACGGCTCTGGAAGTCGGCCGTGGTTCGATTGCCGGTGAAAAATCCACCAGAACATGTAACACATGTAGCCACGGAAGAATTTAGAGGCGTCCGGTGGATAAGATCCACCGGAACCAGTAGTGCGGGTTGTTACTGAGGGACTTTGCCAAAATCCTGGCTTCGAGTCCGAAACTCAGTAACACAGTTTGTTACTCAGGGACTTCGTCGAAACTCCGACTGCAAGTCCGCGGACAGGATTCCAACTACATCAATCCCCATGACCAAACTCAATGATTAACTCATCAAAATGTAGCCCAAATGTAAAGGGGGCACCGCCACTATGTGTAGGGACATCTGCGCCTTCGGAATGCCATTTGATGGGTCTTTGATGTACGAGGGTGCTTCGGCGGGCAGGCACCATGCGCGCTGCTAACTGAGCGGCTGGATTAGTGTGTCGCGCTTCAGCTAGCGTAGCAAGAGCTACGGTTAACTGAGTTGCACGTGGTTTGGTGCATTGGATGTTTTGAAACTAGCCACACAACTCGTTAGTTCATGTCCATGTCCAAAGACTAATGGAAAAAAGTTTTATTCCCTTTGCAAACTAATGGAAAGTTGACTTTCTTGCAACTCTTTCCAACTTGCACAAACATAGCGCTTGAAGAAAAAAAGGCTCACGCTTAGACTCATAACTCACACAAAACATAAAGCCCTGAACACAAGCGAAGGCCCGTCGGGGCACGTTGTAACTTCCATCACCCAGCTGTAGTTTCTGACAAAGGGTTATGGGCCCACATCCTCGACTGATTGACACATCGCTCACGACTTTCGTGGTGGACAAGATTGTCGTCCGGGATGACGTCGCCGCCAAACTCGGAGGTCCCGGAGTGGAACACTACGTGAATGGTGCAGATGGAGATGCAACCCAACCAGAAGTATGTAGGTGGCCTAGGATTTGGGTTATGGAGGTGGCACTTCGAGCTCCACCTCGACCATAAGGGACTGCTAGAGATCATGAAGGGAATGGAAGTCCTTGACGAAGCGATAGCGATGGAAGCACAGAAGGAGGCCTTCGTAAAAAAGAACATGGAGGCGCTCATGCTGCTATTAGTGGGATAGTCGAGTTGTAGTCGGGCTACTTCCAGGACTGCACATCGGCAGCCAAGGCTTGGCAAAAGTTCTGTGCCATCCATCAATCCAAGTCTCTTACGAATAAAATCATTGCAATAAAGCGACTCCTCATGGTGAGAATTGAGAAGGGAGATGATGTCATCTCTACCACACAGCATATCGAGTTGCTCGCCTCACACTGCAACAACATGAGGTGGAAGATCGACACGCAACTACAGGCGATGGCCCTTTTCATGGCCCTTCCTAATAGTTCGAGTCCACTCATCACCATCTTGGGAGGATGGACAGAGGAAGAGCTCACCTATGGCGCAGTCGCTGAGTACATCCACAACAAGGTGCAACGATGGAGCTGCAGAAAGTCCTCATCTTCCTCATCTATCCTCATCACCAAGATACGTTGTGGCAGAAACGAGGGGCAAAGGAGGTGGCGGAAATGGCGATAGCAAGAAGGGCGCCAAGAAGGGAGCGTGTTGCAACCGCGGCAAGGAGGACCACTAGGCTCGTGAGTACACCGAAGAGGCAATGGCCGGTGGCAAGCGCACCAAAGGCAAGAAGACTCTTCTCAACGGCACTCAAAACCACTACCTCTAGAAGACTAATTGGAAATGCCTCGACTCCGGAGAGAATGAGCAAACCTAGGTCCAGAAGGTCAGGTTCATCAACTACACGAAGTCGAGCAAGTCTATGGTGGTCATGAAAGACAAAGTCAAGCCAGCGGCTGGCCAAGGAGATGTGGCCATGTAGGTGATGCTTGGTGGAAAGTGGGTGCAGCACATCATCGAAGACGTGGAGCAAGTACCCAGCTTGGTTGAGATATAAGTGTTAGCCGCTTGACGGCTTACAATTCAAAAGGGGGTAGTCATGCAGAAGGATGGCAGCGGCGAGCCCATGCCGGAAGCTAAGTGCAAGGGTGGCCTCTACATCGTGGAGACCGGGGTGATCTTCGATGTGACAGACTCAGTAGACTTGCACGAACGTACCGTCAACCTCACCAAAGGAGGGTGAGCTGATCTGGAGCTTTGGCAACGATGACTGGGGCATTCCTCACCCGCAAGCGTGAGGGAGATTGCAAAGCATGAGCTGCTATGCTTCCTCATCACTGATGATGCGGAAGAGGCGATAGATACAGCAAAGCACAAGAAATGTGAGCCTTGCATTTGAGGCAAGGCACGATGTAAACCATTAAACGACAATGTGAATCATGCCTCGGACCTGCTGGAGGTCATGTACAACGACGTGTCCGGACCGTTCAAGATGGATTCAAAGAGTGGCATGCGTCACTTTTTCACCATTGATTACTACAGCAAAAAAATCTACGTGTTTGTCATGAAGCAGAAAGGCGAGGTCCTGGACCGACTGAATGTCAAAAACTGGGGTGCAGTTCCAACATGGCCTGGCTGGTCTTCTACGCTCATGGCTTCTTTTGTGCAGGTTCTGAGTCTAAGCATGAGCTTTGTGGTCGTCTCACACTATGTTTCTAGGAGTGGAAGACAGTTGTGAGACAGTCACTTTTGCGAAGGGAACAACACATTTTTGCATTAGTTTTTTAGCAAAGACATGATCTAAACATTTCTAGGGACAGTCTTGAGCTCTCCAACGCACCAAACTGTGCACGGTTTGAACCACCGTAGCTCCCGCTACATTAGTCAAAGCACAGCACCCCAAACTAGCTACTCAGTCGGCGGCACGCACTACGTCGCCCACCGAGGCGCCCTCACACATGAAGGACCCATCAAACCGCCATTCCAGAGGCGCACATATCGCTACGCATAGTGGCGGTACCCCGCGCGCCTTTGGGGTCTGTTCTGATGAGTTAATCATCGTGCTTGGTGATGGGGATTGATGTGGTTTGAAACCTCTTTGCGGACCTGCAGTCGGAGTTTTGACCAAGTCCCCGAGGAACAAATTGTACTGCTGAGGTTCGAACTCCAAGCCAGGATTTTGGCCAAGTCCCTCAGCATCAAAACTGCACTGCTGAATTCCGGCAGATCATCCACCGGACGCCTCGGCAGTCCTTCCGGAGCAAAATCTCCAGATGGAAATTTGTTACTCGTTCTGGTCAATTATTCACCGGCAGTTGAACCGCAGCCAGCTCCCAGAGCCGCTATGCACACCCCAACTTTGGAAGCCCATATCTCCCTCGTTACTTGTCCAATTCCTGTGAAAAAACTTCTGCTGGATTCAGCGATTTGTCTAATTTTAGGAGAAATTGTCCATTTTAGGATCCGAGCAATCCTTGAGTCACCAGATCCAACGACGAGAATTCAACTCTCTTTGGCGGGTCGTTGGCGCCTCTCGGCACAGCACTTGGACACTCAGAGGGGCAAACCTTCAACATTCTCCCCCTTGCACCTGCCATGCCCGCTGCTCCTGCTTGCTCTCACTCATCTTCCGCTGTGCCCTCCAGCCCATCATAGCTGGTCATTCCAAGCCTGACCACGCTCATTGCATGCCGGTCCATGGGTTGCGCTTTGGTCAAGCGATCCACAAGCATGTTGTGCGTGCTACAGTGCTGCAGCACCACCTGCCCCTTTTCAATCGTGTCTCGTGCGTATTGGTAACGCACGTCGATGTGCTTCATCCTCCTATGCTGCATCGGGTTGTTGGTCTGCGAGATTGAGCCAGTGTTGTCCTCATGAACCACCGTAGGCTCCTGCTGCGGCAAGCTCAGTTCCCCCAGCAAGTTGCGGAGCTACACCGCCTCCTTGACCGCCTCAGCCAGCGCGATGTACCGTGCTTCCACTGTGGAGGTGGCATCGTAGTCATGCTTCCTGCTCCACCATGAGACCGCTGCACCAGCGAGGAAGAAGACATAGCCAGATGTGGACTTCCGCTTGTCCACATCGCAAGCGTTGTCTTCATTTGTGTAGCAAACCAGACGCAAGGGGTCCATCCGCCCCTTGCCATCGAACCTCAAGCATGCATGGCCTATGCCTACAGGTAGCGGAGGATGAGCTTGACCACCTACAAGTGGCCCTAGATCGGCCACGTACTTGCTCACTTGACACACTGTGTAGGCTAGGTCCAATCGAGTCGCCACCATGGCATACATGAGGCTGCCCTCCGCCGATAGATAGGGCACCCTCACCATTTCCTCTTGCTCTTGTTTTGGTTGCGTCGCTATTGACGCACTTAGTTCACAGGTCATGGACACTAGACTAACAACTGGTTTGCAGTCCTCCATCCCATACTGCTTCAGCACCTCGGTCACGTATTTGGCCTGCCCTAGCTCAAGCATGCGTGCCCTTTGGTTCCCCGTGATGCTCACCCCGAGGTAGTACTCCAGATCCCCCATGTTCGACATATGGAATCTGCTGCTCAGCTGCTCTTTCAGCTACTATAGGCTCCGCAGATCCATCAAGCACAAAATCAGGTTGTCCACATAGAGTGCGACGATTTTATGGAGTTGTTTTTTGAGCCGCATGTACACGCTGGGAACTAACTCACAACGCTTGAAGCTGAGTTGTGTCATTAAGCTATCCATCTGTTGGTACCAGTATCCGAGTGATTGTTTTAGCCCATACAAGCACTTCCGTAGCTTGCACACCTTGTCTTCTGGCGCCTCCACCCCTTTGGCACCTCCATGTAGATTTCTTTGTCTACGATGCCTTTGAGGAAGGCCTAGCTTACGTCCATTTGGTGGAGCTCCACGTCCTTCTCGCCCGCCACCGCAAGGATTGCTCAGATGCTTGTGAACTTGGCGATGGGAGCTAATGTCTCATCGTAGTGGGCAATCATATCCTGCTCGACCTTACGCTGTGCGTATCCCTTTACCATCAGCCACGCCTTGTGTTTATCAACCACACATTCCTTTACGAATTTGGTCTTAAAGACCCACATTGAGCTGTGACCTTTGCATCTTTTGGCCTGTTAACCAGCTCCCACGTATCATTTTCTGTGATGGACGTTAACTCCAATTTAATGGCAACATCCCATTGATCCCCTTTGGGCCGTGCAAGGGCCTCTTGCACAATACTTGGCTCCGTTGATGCAGCCAGCATGCACTATGCCATGCCGATGGATGCTTGCGTTGAAGTGCTTCCCTTTTCACTGCCTTCCGCTGCGGCATATTAGTTTTTGTGGCGCATCGTTGCTCTGCTGTAATCCCTCTCACTCAGCATGCTTCAGTGACTCGTCCACTGGACGGCTCCCCAAGGATCTATCTTGCTCCGTAAAAACATTGACGGAACGACCAATGCATCCAGTGGATTTTCCACTAATGCCCAATGCACACTCCACCGGCAGTGCGCGCCTTGGCACCCTTGGTGCCTCATCTACCGGATCCTTCCGGTGGATCTCCTCATCAGCTTGATCGTCATCAGAGTTCTCCACGTTGGCCGCCACCACTGGTGCACCGTCGCACTCTGATGTCGCATCCTCAAGTTTGGCGTCCACCGGTTCCCTCTCAAAGTCAAGGAGTTGGAACCACCCCACCACGCCCACGTCGTTACTACCAATGTAGCTCTACTGCTCGTCAGACTCGATGTCTTGGCAGCAGATTACCTCCTCTTTGGGCATGTCATAGAGCCTGTTCACCTTGTGCGCGCTCTCATAGCCAAGGAAGAAATACGAATTTGCCCGAGGCTCCAACTTGCTGCCGCGCTTCTACGCAGCCTGCACTATCATGTGCGCCTTGCACCCAAATACTTTCACGTGTACCACACTTGGCTAGGACGCCCGCTCCAAACCTCTTGCTCGTCTTCCAGGCGCTCTGCCTCTTCAGCACCGGTATAGGAGTGAGGATTATGGTGTAGCCTGCCGTACGTACAGCTTCCGCCAAGAAGCTTTGCGGCAATTCCGCGTCCACCAACATGGCCCGTACCATGTTGAGCAGCGTTTGGTTGGCCTGCTCCGCCACGCCATTTGACTGAGGCAAACATAGTGTAGTTTGTTCCCATTTTATGCATTGCTGCTTCATCCACCCACTATAGCCCACATGCTATCCACCATTGTTGTTGCGTAGCGCTCTGAGCTTCCGGTCAGTCTGCCTCTCCAACGCGACAACATACTCCTTCAGCCGGTCTAGGACCTTGGCTTTTCGCTTCATGAAGTGCATGTACAGTTTTTTGCTCTAGTTATCAATGAAGGTGACAAAGTAACTCGTGCCGCTCTTTGACGCCATTTTGAATAGTCTGCACACGTCGTTGTGCACGACCTCCAGTAGGTCTGAGGAGTGATTCATGTTCTTGTTGAACGGTTTACATCGCGCCTTGTCCCAAATGCAAGGCTCACACTTTTTGTGCTTTGCCGCATCTGACGCCTCTTCCACACCGTCAATGAGGAGGCCGCGTACCAACTCGCACTTTGCCATCTCCTTCACGATTATGGGTGAGGAATGCCTCAGTCGTTGGTGCCAGAGCTCCACATCAGCTGCCCCTCCTTTGGCCAGGTTGACGGTGCGTTTGTGCAAGTCTGCTGAATCTGTCACCATGTGGATCACCTTGGTCTCCATAATGCAAAGGCCTCTCTTGCGCTTAGCTTCCAACACGGGCTCGCCGCCACCTTTCTCCTAAAGAGCACCTCGTACCCCTTGTCCTTCAAGCAGCTGACACTTAGAATTTCAGCCAAGCCGGGTACGTGCTATACGTCCTTGATGACGCGCTGCACCCGCTTCTCACCAACCACCACCTCCACGTCCATGTCTCCTTGGCCAGCCGCCGGCTTGACCTTGTTGTTCCCGACCACCATGGACTTACTGGACTTGGTGTAGTTGATGAACCCAACCTTCTCAACCTGGGTATACTCCTCCGCTCCAGAGTCAAGGCATCACCGGTTGGCCTTCTAGAGGTAATAGTTTTGAGTGCCATTGAGAAGCACCTTCTTGCTTTTGGCATCCTTGCCACCAGACTTTGCCTCCTTGGTGCACTCACGGGCCCAGTGGCCTTCCTTGCCGCAATTACGGCACGCACCCTTCTTGGCGCCCTTCTTGCTATCGCCATTTCCGCCACCTCCTTTGGCCCCGCTTCCGCCACCATGCAGTTTGGTGACGAGGGCCAATGAAGGAGACGAGGACTCCATGCAGCTCGGTTGTTACGCCTCGTTGCGGATGTACTCTGTGACTGCGCCATAGGTGAGCTTGTCCTTTGTCCATCCTCCCAAGACTGTGATGAGAGGGTTCCAACACTCAGGAAGGGCCATGAGGAGGGCCATTGCCTCCAGCTACGTGTCGATTTTCTAGCCCACATCGTTACATTGTGAGGCAAGAGACTTGATCTGCTACATGGCAGAGATGACATCATCTCCCTCCTTGATTCTCACTGTCAGGAGTCCCTTTATTGTAAAAATATTATTCGTGAGTGCCTTGGATTGATGGATGACGGAGAGTTTTTGCCAAGCCTTGGTTGTCAGCTTGCAGCCCTGGAAACAGCCCCACTGTGACTCAGCTGTCCTGGACACCAGTAGCATGAGCGCCTCTATGTTCTTCTTTGCAAAGGCCTCCTCTTGCGCTTCCGTTGACGTCGCTTTGTCGAGGAATTCCGTTCCCTTCATGACCTCCAGCAGCTCCTTATGCGCGGGGTGCAGCTCAAAGTGCAACCTTCATAGCCTGTAGCCAGGGCCACGTGCATGCTTCTGGATGGGTTGCATCTCCTTCTGTGCCATTCACGGAGGCTTCCACTCTGGGACCTCAGAGCTTGACGGCGAAGTCCTCGACAATGACCCCATCCACCGTGAAATCCGTGAGCGATTTGTAGACCGGTCAGGGCCGTCGGCCCATAACCCTTTGTCGGAAACTGGGGTGCAGTTCCAACATGGTCTGACTGGTCCTCTGTGCTCACGACTTCTTTTGTGCAGGTTCTGAGTATAAACGTGAGCTTTTTCGTTGCCTCACCCTATGTTTCTGGGAGTGGAAGACAGTTTTGTAACAGTCACTTTTACGAAAGGAAGAACACGATTTTGCATCAGTTTTTTAGCATAGAAATGATCTGAACATTTGTTGGGCTAGTTATGAGCTCTCCAATGCACCAAATCGTGCATGATTCTGATCACTGTAGCTCCTGCTACATCAGCCAAAGCGCAGCACCCCAAACCAGCCGCTCAGTCAGTAGCACACACCACGTCGCCCGCCAAGGCGGCCTCACACATCAAGGACCCATCAAAACAACATTCGGGAGGCGCAGATGTACCTACGCATAGTGGCGGTGCCTCTTGCGCCTTTGGGGTCTGTTTTGACGAGTTAATCATTGTGTTTGGTGATGGGGATGGATGTGGTTTGAAACTTGTTTGCGGACCTGCAGCCGGAATGTTGACCAAGTCCCAGAATAACAAAATCTACTACTGAGTTTCGGACTCCGAGCCAGGATTTTGGCCAAGTCCATCACTAACAAACCTGCACTATTGAAATCTGAAGAATCATCCACCGGACGCCTCGGCATTCCTTCCGGAGCAAGATCCCCAGATGGAAATGTTTTACTCGTTCCAGTCAATTACTCATCAACTTTGAACCGCGGACAGCTCCGAGAGCCACGGCACACACCCCAACTTTGGAAGCCCATATCTCCCTAGTTACTTGTTCAATTCCTGTGAAACAACAACTCGGATTCAACAACGCGTCAACTTTCAGGAGCAATCCTCCAATTTAGGATCTGAGCAATCCTCGAGTCGCTAGATTCAGTGGCGAGGAATTTCCTCCCTCCGGCAGCTCGTTGGCACCTCCTGGTGCCGCACTTGGGCATGCAGAGGGGAAAATCTTCAACACTCAAGGAGTATGTCGCCAGGGTGGAGAAGCAGACTGACCGCAAGGTCAGAGCACAACGCAGTGACAACGGCGGAGAGAATGTGGGCTGTAGCAGGTGGATGAAGCGGCAAGGCTTAAAATGGGAATAAACTACACCGTATTCATTGCAATCTAATGGCGTGGCGGAACAGGAGAACCAGATGCTGCTGAACATGATACGGACCATGTTAGTGGATGCAAAATTCTGCGAAGCTTCTGGGTGGAAGCTATGCCTAAGGTGGGCTACACCATCAACCTCTCTCCTGTAGTGGTGCTGAAGGGGAAGAGCGGTTGGAAGACACCGCATGAGGTTTGGAGAGGGTGCAAGCCAAGTGTGGCACTCTTGAAAGTGTTTGGGTGTAAGGTGCACACAACGGTGTAGGCTGCATAGCTGCACGACAACAAGCTAGAGTCATGGGCAAAGGTTGTATCTCTTCCTTGGCTATGAGAGCACGCATGAGACGTACAAGCTCTACAACATATAAAGGGAGGTAATTCACAGCCGAGACATCGAGTTTTAAAAGTAATGGAGCTACATCAGTAGCAACAATGTAGGCGTGGTGGAATCTTCAAAGACCGAGGATTGGTTCCTGCTCCTTGACTATGAGAAGGAGCTGGCGGATGCCAAAGTTGAGGATGCAGCATCAGAGCACAACGGTACACCAGTAGCGGTAGCCAGAGTGGAGGACTCTACTAACGATCAAGCTGATGAGGAGATCCATTGTAAGGATTCGGCCGATGAGATACCAAGGGTTCCAAAGCGCGCACTCCCGGCGGAGTATGCACCGGGCGTCGGTGGAGAATCCATGGGACGTGCGGTCCGTCTGGGGGATGTTTTGCTAGATCAGGAGAGATCCTTGTTGAGCTGTCTAGTCGATGATTCATCGGAGCATGCGGAGGGATCCCAACAGAGCAACCGTGCACCACCAAAACTGCTGCGCCGCAGCGGTAGGCGGTTGAAAGCAGGGAAGTACTTCCACACAAGCACCGATCGATGGATCGGCATGACGCGGTGCATGTTGGCTCCATCAAAAGAGTTCAAAATCATGCAAGAGGTGCTTGCGTGGCCCGAAGGGGATCAATTGGACGCAACTATCAAATTGGAGGTGGCATCCATCAAAGAAAATGACACATGGGAGCTGGTTGATAGGTCGAAAGATGCGAAATGCATAGGCTCAAAGTGGGTTTTCAAGACCAAGTTCACAAAGGGAGGTGTGGCTGACAGATACAAAGTGTGGCTAGTGACGAAGGGATACGCAGAGCATAAGGGAAAGCACTGCAATGAGACATTTTCTCCTGTCACCAAGTTCACAAGCATCCACGTGATCCTTATGGTGGCGACCGCAAAGGACATGGAGCTACACCAAATGGACAAAAAGATGGCCTTCCTCAATAGCATCATGGACAAATAGATCTGTGTGGAGGTGCCAGAGGGGATGGAGACACTGGAGGGCAAGGTGTGCAAGCTGTAAAACTTCTTGTATGGGCAAAACAATTGCCTAGATGCTGATACCAATGGACGGACACCTTCATGGCACAACTCGGCTTCAAACGCTCTGAGTCGGATCATAGAGTGTACGCGTGGTGCAACAAGCAACTCCATCAGATCGTTGCACTCTATGTGGATAACCTGATTTTTTACTCGTCGGACCTACCGGGCCTACTATGGCTGAAAGAGCAGTTGAGCAGGAGATTCAAGATTTCGGACATGGGGGAGCTGGAAGACTACCTCGGGATGAGCATCATGTGCAACCAAAGGGAGCGTACGATTAAGTTGGGGCAGGCCAAATACGTGGCCGAGGTGCTGAAGTGGTACAGCATGGAGGACTGCAAACCAGTTGGCATTCTAGTCTCCATGACCTGTGAACTGAGTGTAGCAATGGCGTCGCAAACAAAAGAGGAACGTGAGGATATGGCAGAGGTGCCCTACCAATCGGCAGTGGCCAGCCTCATGTACGCAATGGCGGCGACTTGACCATGCTTGGCCTACGCGGTGCGCCAAGTGAGCAGGTATGTGGCCAGTCCTTGGCCACTACACTGGAAGGCGGTCATGCACATCCTCCGGTACTTGCAAGCGACGCGGCACGCGTGCTTGAGGCTTGAAGGCAAAGGACGGTTTGACCTTTACATCTGGTCTGCTACACGGATGCAGACTACTCTAACAATGTGGACAAGCGGAAGTCCACATCCGGCAACATGTTCTTCCTCACCGTTGTGGCGATCTCATTGTGCAATAGAAAGCAAGATTGCATTGCCACATCCACAATAGAGTCAGAGTACATCGCATTGGCTGAAGCGGTCAAGGAAGTAGTGTGGCTTCGCAGGTTGCTGGGGGAGCTGGGCGTGACGCAGCAAGGCCCAATAGTGGTGCAAGAGGAAAACACCATCGTGATCTTGGTGACCAACAACCCTACGCAGCATCAGAGAACAAAGCACATCGACGTGCATTACCATGATGCATGGGACATGGTGGCCAAGGCGCTGGTGGTGCTGCATCACTGCAACACGTGCCACATGCTTGTGGATTGCTTCACCAAAGTGCAACCAATGGATCGGCACGTGATGAGCATGGCCGGACTTGGGATGACTAGCTGTGAAGGGCTGGAGGGCGTAGCTGAAGATGAGTGAGAGCGAGCAGGAGTGGCAGGCATGGAAGGTGCAAGGAGGAGAATGTTGCATTTTTGCCCCTTAACATGCCTGAGGCGACGCTGGGAGGCATCGACAAGCTGCTAGGGGGGGAAATCCTTGAATTTACTTTACCTGCCTGGTAAGTGCTCCAAATTTCAAAGTGAATTAAAGTTCTTCAATGTTAATGAGTTGCTAAATCCGGTGGAAGTTCTTTCACCGGAATCTGACAAGTAATAAAGGAGATATGGGCTTCCAAAGTTGGGGTGTGCGCTTTGGCTCTGGGAGTCGGCCGTGGTTCCACTGCCAGTGGAAAATCCACCGGAACAAGCAAAAAATGTACATATGGTGTTTTGGCCCCGGAAGACTCCCAAGGCATCGAGTGGATAAGATCCACCAGAACCAATCTTGCAGGTTGTTACTGAGGGAATTTGCCAAAATCGTGGAGTCCGAAACTTAGTAGTACAGTTTGTTACTTGGGGACAGTCAAACTTCCAACTGCAGGTCCGCGGACAGGTTTCCAACCACATCAATATCCATGACCAAACTCAATGATTGAATCATCCAAACATGCCCAAAAGGCACAGGGGGCACTTCCACTTTGTGTACGGACATCTACGCCTCTAGAATGGCGTTTTTATGGGTCTTTGATGTGCAAGGGCGCTTCGGCCGACGGGCACCATGTGCGTCGTTGACTGAGCGACTGGATTGGTGTGCCATTTTGGTTAACGTAGCGGGAGCTATGGTCAACCGAATTTCATGCGGTTTGGTGCATTGGAAAGCTTGAGACTAGTCATACAACTTGTTAGTTCATGTCCATGTCCAAAAAGTTATGTAAAATTGTGTTATCATCTTCACAAAACTGATTGCCTTGCAACTCTGTCCAACTCCCACAAACATAGCGTGAGGCGACCAAAAAGCTCATGCTTGGACTCGGAACACACACAAAACAGAAATCCGTGAACACAAGTGAAGGCCCACTGGGGCACGTTGTAACTGCCACCACCGCGCCACAGTTTCTGACATCACAGGTATCTTCCCTTCCCAACAGAGAAACATTGAGGGATCACAAAGACTCCGGGTGAATCCACCAAACTCAAAATTGCATTTTATCTCCTTATTCCAACACCGTGGTGCCTGTTTCAGCCATACAGGGCTTTCAGCAGCAACCACACCCGGTCCGTGCCATCCTCAAAGCCCTCCAGTTGCTTCGCGTATATTTCCTCGTCAAGAGGCTCATTGAGGAAGGTACTTTTGACAACCATTTGGTGGATTTCCCAATCCCCAAGCATGGCTACTTCCAGCAAGACGCAACTGTTCTCATATTTCCCGACAGGTGCATACATGTCTGTAAAATCATGTCCCGGTAGCTGGTGGAACCCCTTAGCAACCAAGCGTGTCTTATGATTTTCAATGAGACCTGCAAGATTCCTTTTCATCTTGAATTCCCATTTTGAAAACATTGGCCTTTCGGCAAGGGCATGAGCTCATAAACTTCTTGCTCAAGTAAGAAATTAGGTTCAATCACCCTGGCCTGTTCCCATTCGGCCGCATCTGAATGCCCCCTTGCCTCAGCCAGGGTCTAGGGTTCTGTCACTGGAAGATACCTCGTCTTTACTTTCAACAGTGTGGTAAAACTGCGTGTATTCAATGCGTGGAAGATCATGCAGGGAGATTTGAACAGGCTTGGGGGGGAATATCTGGGTGTTGTCAGGCTTGACTAGGGTTACTTGTGGTGGTGGTCAGAATTCTGTACTGGGACTCGGACTCTCTGAATCCGCAGAGGAGGATCCCTTGGCTGGCGGAGGAGACATTATGTCTGTGTCATGTGCTCACTTGGGACAGCCAACTGGACTCGCGGTTATGTGGGGAAACAAACACTGAGACACTGGCATACTCTGGGTAGCATTCTGGTGAGGAGAGGATGGGACTGTGATGTAAAGCGCGAAATTCCTTGTCCAACGGGTATTCCAGGAAAGAGGCATCGTGGCTTTTACGAAAGCAATGGTTGCTGGGTTCCCAGAACCTCAACATTGGAGGCATGACAGACCCCGATGAACATGCACCAGCGACCTCAAGGACTGAGCTTATGGTCCCATTGCGGTGGCGCAAACCACACACAGGCCATTGTGCCCCACACCCGTGGTTGAGGATCAGCCTTCTTTTTTAAGCAGCGTTCCCAAGGTGTGGTTGTTTTGGGTAATGGACCCCGTGGGATTCGGCTCCATTCCCATGTGATGTTATTGACGGCTTCCTCCCAGAACCCAAATGATAGATCAGCCTCAGTCAGAAGTGTACGCAGGGCATCACCCAGCGTTCTGTGCCACCTTTCTGCAACCCCTTCCTGTTGCGGTGCATACGGTGCTGTGGTTTGATGTCCGGCTGCCCTTGTCCTCAGCTCTGCAGTCAGTGTACCCATAAACTCACCACCTCTTCCTGTTCTCAGTTTGATTAGCGAACACTGACCTGGGAGGCTCTGAACAAAGTGTCGGTGCAGAAGGATCTGGTGCCACCTTCACTAGGCATGGGAGAGTCGTGTTCTTGTCCTTGGCATTAGAGCATGTGCTGGAGGAATTCAGCTTGTCACCGCCCTCCAAGGGAACAGACGCACGCCTACGTCTGAGGGCATTCAATGCTCTTGTCTATGCTTTTCCAGAGGAGCAGCAGTCCTCTATTCACCACTTCCGCTTTGGCAGTGGTGGTGAGGGACCGGAAAACCTATTCAGTGGTGCTGCTTGTGATACCTGAACGCACTTGTTGATACGCCAAAAGGACAAGGCAAAGGCTTTTCTAATCTCCCTGAACAATCAGCTGCGTACCCTCTGCCCAAAGCCGGGAGCTTCCATCATGGAGTATTGGGATGCCGCCATGGAAATCCGTTGGCGTAGTTTGGACCTTGGCACCGTGTGCTATGTCCTGGAGTGGCTGGAACCAGTGCTACTGCACCTAAGGTAACCGTACAAGGACTTAGGAGATCATAACAGTGCAGATGGCACCGCCGATGGCCCCTGCTCTGGTGCCTTCATCAGCATCAGAGCCAGCACCAGATTTGATTGGAATTTTGGGCCGACCATTGCTTGTCTAGGGTCGCACAACAGTTTTGAGAAAAGAACAGCAGCAACTTGCCTCCAAGACTGCTGGAGGACTACGTGACAAACATGGGCTCCTAAGGTTTCCAGGGCTGTCTGCCATTAAGAGAGAGGTTTGAGAGGGGAAAGGGATATGTTCAAAGCAAGAGGCAAGCAAGTTCCGGCAAGGACGTGATCGGCTACCCTGCGGCACCACCCTGCCTCTTTCTGGGTTGCCCCTGGCCAGTAGGAGGGCTGTGTAACACCGTTGACGGTACGGGTGCTGCCGGAGCTACCCCCCTTAGGACGGTCTTTCCGTCCTTTGCCTTACCTCATGCCTTCTTCCCCTCAGAATTCCCTGAGACCCTCTGCATGTACGCACTCGGCCGACAAGATAAGTCCGGGTCGGCTCTCTGGTCCCTGCTGGCTCTAGGGGCCGTGGACGGCATTCAAGGCTTTCACGCGGGCCGTCGCCGTCTTTTTTTTTTTTGCAGGCTCCCCTTTGCCACGGCCCTGCAACCTAGCTCTGATACCATCAGAGATACGCTAGCTTCATGCTCTGATCCATGATTCATACTCCATGCTAGGTTTAGATCTGGTTTGCGCAGAAAAGGAAGAAAAAGTGCGGCAGTGACAAAAGATAGTAGTAGTCTTGTTCGCCTGTTAGAGAGCATGCTCCAGCGAGTGAGCAAGCCTTCGAGTGAGGCCTGCTCAATTTCACAAATATTTGAGGGAAAGGTTGCCCTTTTCCCTGAAAAATGAAGCCGCATTGCCATGCAGGTTGCAAACCGGAAAACCAAGTAGAGGCAACTACATGGGTAGGTCCAAAGTAGGTCTGCCTTGACATATTCTAAGAAGGAGGAAGGAAATCGAGGACCCGCATAGGTCTCATCAGGATAAGTGACCAGGAGTGAGGCCGAGTACGGGCATGCCACCAGGAGGCCTGAGCGACCATGTGAGGAGGCACAGTGGGAGAGCCGTGTAGCCCCCCGAAGGTGCACCTGGGTCAGAGTGCAGCTCCATCCATCGGGTTGGCATGCCCTGCACACTTACAGTCACAACCGCAATGGAGATATGTACACGGGGATGAAAAGAAGTATCTCCAACCACATAAACAACTGATCATATTCGTTCAATGTCTTCATTGTAATGGAACTCTACAAAGATGCTCATTGCATACATTTATATTTCCCCAAAGTTCTAGCAGTTTTTCTTGAGGACGCTAGAAATGTTGCTACTTCACAAGCATCATGATTTTTTAATGCAAAAGACTCCAACAGTACCTTATTTTGTTTCAGTGGCTGTATAGATGTGTTCAATTGTTTCCTCAATTTGAAGTAAAGCCTATTACTGCTAATTAAAAATACATCAGTGTCCCTTCTTCTGATCTTGTCATTACTATGGTATCTTCTTCTTGTGAACCGCTTACATTTCCCTCCACATTGCACTTGGCATCAGAGTGTTGCAGTACTTGAGGAGCAACAGGAAACTTCAATCTTACGTGAGAACCACACAAAATTATTCAATGAATCTCCGCTGTCCATGATTTTGTAAACCTCTCAACAAGGGACGCAAGTAGAGTGTGTACATCCAGGGACAGTAGCATCAACCAGCAAGGGCTTCGGTGATGCTGGTAGAATGATTAGAAACTGACAGGAAATTTGGAGTTGTGGTTAACCATAGGCATTTTACACACTGCTAGATGAGTGTATAGGATCCTATGTTGAAAGGTAGCTTCCTAGAACGTTACAAGGGTTTTAAGGTGTTTTTGGACCTTCTGACCATTATCGGTCTGTGAATATGTTTTTTTAATGCCTTGTTTGCGTACACGTATCAACAGATCCCTTATTTTGGATTCTAGTCCCTTTTGTGTTTACAAAGAAACTTTCTTTCCTGTATGTTCTCGATCAGACGAGCCCCCCCCCCCCTCCGTGGTGTGTACGAGGCAAGTAAACAATGGGGTTTATGTGGTAGAATTTGTAGAACATACACTAGTTTACATGTTGTAACTTCATAGAAGATCTCTCACGAGACTACACTATCTTTTCTACGACCCCTCACACAAACACCATCATACACTTGCCTCATACACTTCCCTGTTTTTAGGGGAGGGGGGTGGGGAGATGGGTCCATTGACATCGCTCAGTCCTCCCCCCCCTCCCCCTTGAGTGTACAAGGCGAGTGTACGAGGGAGTGTATGTGGTGGAAGTCGTGAAAGATACACTAGTGTACATCTTGTGAGTTCTTCGATAATCTTCGAAAAGAGTACACTAGTGTCCTTTCCAATTCCACCCTCCCCACATACACCATCTCATACAGTCCCCGTATACACTTTCCTTCTTTTCGAGAGGTTGGGGACATGGGTCCCTTGACTTTGCTTGGTCCATCTCCCCCCCTTCCTCTTGAGTGTACGAGGCAAGTGCACGAGGGGGTGTATGTGGTGGAATTTGCAAAACGTACACTAGTGTACATCTTGCGACTTTCCCAAGTTCCATGCATGGGGTTTCAAGGCAGGGTTTGTAATTGTTCAAGTATCTGGTGTGTGAGTGGTTTTAGTGGGGGGTCCGAGAATCCCCCTTACAATAAAAGGGGAACCCACCACAGGGTCCAGAAGGAGTCCAGGCAAGTGAAAAAACAAAACCCACAACCCTCGGTGTAATGAGGGGATGTGTTTGTTCGAGGTTTGACTGTTTTGTCTGGGGTTTTATATGCAATGGGGATGGAATGCAAGTTAACAGGGGTCAGAGACACCCTGCACACTGTGCGGGCACCTACCGGGCCCCACAAGAGGCAGGCCCGTCAGGAGAGTGGATTATTGCTGAATAAAGATCCTCGCGGTCAAGAGGACCCTATTCATGAGAGAAAAAGACAAACAGACAGGAAAAGGAATGTTACATTATTACAAAAATGACAAAGCAGGTATTCAGGTACAAATTAGGTCACCTGTTCTTCAACCAAATACCAAATGCATTTGAAACATTTGTGGAACTTCTCACAAACCCAACGCAACTAGAGGCTCTCAAAACCGTTGAGTCTTGTGAGAGTTAACCTGGGATTTGTTTACAGCCATGGAAGAAACCATATGTCGAACAACCCTAGTAACAACTCAGAGAGCTGTTACGGGTGGGGCTTGCTAGCCGAGCTCCACCCAGCGGCCAGCGAGCGAGGCTCACTGGTGAGTCATGTGGACCGGGGCGAATGCCCTCGGCGCCCCAAAAACAAACGAGTAGAGGCTTGCCCTGCCCAGACACAACTAATTCTAAACCTAGGAAACAGAACATGTTATGCCTACTCAGATACCAAGTTTCAGGTCACAGGTAGGTTTCGTAACGCAAGACCTAAACCATGTCATGTTCTATCTGTGAGCCGCAAATAGGCTTGGCATGAGAGACTGAGTATGAGGTAGACGGGCCATGCAAGCAGGATGGAGGCGACCACTTGTGTGGAGCTTGAGGATTGCATGCCGTCACGGTGCGTTGCCTCCACTCTCTGCACCAGCATGCCCTGCACATTCCTGGCCACACCACAGAGAAAATATCTACAGTGAGGGATCAATACGCCCCTTTGGACGGGAGTGTGGCAGGCATGCAACCGAGGTGTTGCAGTTGAATTAGGAGGGAAGAGGATGGGAGATCCTTAGTGAGAAAGTCTGAAAGTTGTGCCTGTCCACTGATGGCATGCACCTCTACTGTTCCAGCCTCCACTGCCTCTCGGAAAAAGTGATGGTCAACACTGATATGCTTTGTGTGCGGATGAAAGACACCATCATTTGCTGCAATGAGGCGTGTGGTTGCGCTGTTGCTATGCACAGTTACGGCAGGTGTGTGCACACCCAGTTTGTCAAGCAAGCATGCAAGCCAAATACCTTCACATGCTGCCTTACTCAGCGCCATGCACTCTGCCTCAGCCACGCTGTTTTCCACACATGACTATTTGGTGCTGCGCAAGGACACTTCCCTCCCCCACAGATGAAAGACATAGCCGTCCTGACTGCAAGCTGCACGATCACGCGCATAGTCACAATCACAATACCCATGCTGGCTGAAATGCACGAGTACATTGACTGCCTATGCAATGTCGAGACGTGTTGTGGATGTAAGATATGAGAGACTGCCTGTGATCTGTCTGTATAGTGTGGGATCTGAGTCAGGTCCATAATCCGTGGTGCATGCATCCAGAAGGTGCGTGTAGGTATCTGGACTCATGGGCGTGTGCTGTTGTAGGAGGTGCTGTACCAGGTTTTGGAAGCGTTCAGTTAGATGAGTAAGATATCGACCTTGATGGAGTGTCAAAGTGCGTGCTGTACGGTTACGTGTGATGGTCATGCCTAGGAAGTTTTGTGCCTCACCTAGGTCTATCATCTTGTAGTGAGCTGTGAGCAGTGCTTTGGCCTGTCCAATGAGCATGAGTGAGGGAGACAGGATCAGTAGATCATCCACGTAAACCAATAAG
Organism: Penium margaritaceum; assembly: GCA_023375785.1. NCBI lineage: Eukaryota > Viridiplantae > Streptophyta > Zygnematophyceae > Desmidiales > Peniaceae > Penium > Penium margaritaceum. The sequence goes on from SZWC01006670.1 coordinate 49,844, forward strand.
GCAACAGGCAGCCCATTATGCCAGCAAAGGAACAACGAAGGGTCACAAACACTATGTATGAATCCACCGCTTTTAAGGGTGCGGCGGATCTCTTTGTTCCAACACCGAGGTGCTTGCTTCAAGCCATAGAGGGCTTTCAGCAGAAGCCACACTCAATCGGTTCCGTCCTCATATCCCTTTTGGTTGTTTTGCATACAGTTCTTCTTCCAGTGGTCTGTTGAAGAAAGCATTGATGTCGTCCATTGATTTCCCAATCCTCACGTGCAGCCACCACCAGTAGGGCACGGCTCGTTCTGTACCTCCCCACAGGTGCGTACGTGTCTGTGAAGTCTTGATCGGGGATTTGGTGAAATCCTTTGGCCATAATGCATGCCTTGTACTTCTCAATGAGACCTTTGAGATTCCTTTTCAGCTTGAATACCCATTTGACAGCAATAGCCTTGGGGCCGGGTGGTAACGGCACCAGCTCGTTCATCCCATGTTCCAACAATGCGTTCAGTTCAGTTGTCATTGCCTTTTCCAACTCAGCAGCATCTGGAAACCCCCTTGCCTCAGTGAGGGTCAGTGGTTCAGTCACACTGTGATCCTTGGTTGCGGTGCTGACAGTGTGATAGAATTGCTTGTAGTCAACTCTGGGGAGAGCGCGCAGAGATCGCCGTGGTGGTTTGGGCGATGATTGTGCTTTCTGTTTCCACAGAGGAGTCAGAGTCCTGAGACCTGGCGGTGCCTCGGCGGCACCAGACTCTGTGCTGACCAGGTCTGTAGAAAACAAAAAGTCTTTTGGCACTGAGGTGGTCAACTCATGGTCTTGCACTAGTTGAGCCACCCGACTCGCTTCGTGCGATGGAGGGGGCATGAACACAGGCACACTCACATACTCTGGATAGTGTTCTCACAGGGACAGCGAAGGAGCATGCCGTAGTGTACAGAACACCTTGTAGGGCATGTGTTCCAAGAATGAGGCATCCTCGACAAAGCAGTGATTTGTGGGGTCCCAAAACCGCCATGCCTTCGAGGCATGGGACACCCCGACAAAGACGCACCAACGACCGCGTGGACTCAGTTTGTGCTTTCATTGCGGTGGTGCAAACCAGACACAGGCCATTGTGCCCCACACCCTAGCAGGCCTCAAGTCAGCTTTCTCCTTAATCTATCTTTCCCAAGGTGTGACAGATTTGGTTTATGGACCCTGTGGAATGCGGTTCCATACCCAGGTGATATACTTTACAGCCTCTTCCCAGAATCAAGAGGACAGCCCAGATTCTGTCAGCAATGTGTGCAGTGCATCACCAAGGTTTCTGTGCCACCGCTCTGCCACTCCATTTTGTTGTGTCGTGTAGGATGCTGTGGACTGATTTTTGACTCCTCTGGTTTTCATTTCTGTTTTCAGTGTACCGAGAAATTCTCCTCCCCTGTCGGTTCGTAACCTCAACAGTGAACAACCTGTCTGTCTCTCGGCCAGTGAAAGCCATTCCATGATTTCACGCTGGGCATCTGCCTTGTTTTTCAGTAGAAATTCCCACCAAAAGCGGCTGTAATCATCAGTGAGTGTTAATACATAGAGTGATACATACTAGACTGATGGCACAGGCATCAGTTCAGTCAAGTCTGCATGCACTAGTTCCAGGGGCCTTGTGGTGACACTGTCTGATCTGGGAAAGGTCTGTCTGTGTGATTTCACTTCGTGACATTCAAAACAAGTGGTTCCTTTGAGACAATGAGGGCAGTCACCGGGAAGCAGACTGTGTGCTGGAGTGTGTTTCAGTAGATCAGCAACAGTCTCTGTGTTGAGATGTGCAAGTCGACAATGAATAAGGTTGGTGTGTGTAGCATCAGTGCCCGTAATGATGTGTGCTTGGGTTCGGTTCACATGTGAGCGAACAAAAGGAAACAATGTCAGTTTACACAGCATGTCAGTGTGTAACGGCCCGTCAGCCAGCAGGGCGCCAGACGCATCAAAGAGCATGCAACACTTTTCCTGAGTCAATGTGGACACACTAGCCTGTTGATCTAACTGTCCTCCAGACAGCAGGTTCACTTTCAGCCGTGGCACGTACAACACACCTGTCAGCCACAACACCCCGCCTGTGCCTGGAGAGCCACGGTTCCCACACCTTCGACTGACAACACTTTGCCGGACCAGTCTTAACACCCTCAACATCAGACGTGGCATGCAGTGTGAAAAACAGCTGGCGATGAGATGACATATGGTGCGATGCGGCAGTGTCAAACATCCATACATGCATGGGCAGTGCATAGAAAAATTGGTGATATGTGTGTGTCCCAAATTCTGACCTGGCTGCTGTATGGTGGCAGATGGCTCAGTTGGGTGCATCTCCATGGGCGCACGCCACCCTGATCCCAGTAGGAGCGCTAACGGCTGCTGTGGTTTGCTCGTCTCAATGTATGCCCTCTGCGCCCATGCTGGGACAGGAGCGGGTGCGATGCCGTACGGAGGTGTGAAGATGGGCCCCTGGTACATGGGTGTATCTAGAGCTGGCACTGGTAGGTGCATAGGTCACTGCGGCTGTGGCGGACCAAACTGTGCCACCCCAAAGGGTGCCGGCGCACGTGGTCCTGCCACGGCCTGAGTCATCCATGCTGGAGGATACAGATACTGACTAGGCCGTGAGAACTGCGTCGATGACTGGCCCACTACCGGGTGTGTCTGTTGCATGTTGGGTGTCATGATGTGCTGGAGGGACGGACAGGCACGCCAGTAATGACCTGCCTTTCCACAGTTGTTGCAGGTCCGGTTCCCAGCTGCCTGTCCTCGTCCTTGCCCCCCACCACCTTGTCCACCTTGGCCTCCTCTATCTCTCTGACCTCCTTGGCCTCCTCCACCAGGGTAGTGGTGCAAAGTGGAGGCGTGCCTCCTCCCTGATGCACAAATGCACTTGCTACTGTACCCTCGTCCTCTCGTGCCTCGCCTTCCAGGATGCCTTCGTAGTTCCCTAGTTCCTCAAACACCTCTATGAGGTCAGTTTCTCGATGTCGGTGACTTTCAGCTTCCGAAGGAGACCGCATCGGATATCCTTGTGCGGTCCTCCAAGATGCACAAGGACCGGATCCAACCACTCGAGGACGTTATAGGAGGCGCCAAGGCCGAGGATGCACCGGCAAAGGTCCATGGCGGCATCCCAATACTCGGCAATGGGTGCGCCTGGATTCGAGCGAAGATTGCGAAGCTTGTCACGCAGGGCAATGACCAGGGCCATCCCCGGCTCCTCCTCTCGCATGGTTAGGTGTTTCCACGCTTCCACGCTAGGGTTGGGGATCTCCGCTGCGCAGGTTGGTGGGATCCTCCCCTTTTCCGCCAAAGAGGAAATGACAAATCGAATGCTATTGATTCTCTGGGAGCGCACGGACCAGCGCATTGAAGACGAACAGGAGCATCCGCGCGTCCATCGCATCGGGGGGCGGACCAAGGTAATAGTCCTCAAGCCCGTGTTCTGCCGCCCATGAAAGGAAGACGTCCTTCCAGGACAGGAAGTCAAGCACGCCAAGTGGCGGCGGCGTCAAGTCCTTATGGGACAGGACCTTACTCAGGTCTTCCCAGGTCATCCTCATGGAGGTGGTTCCGGCGCCGGCACCGACACCGGCTTCGGCACCGGGGAAAGCTCCGGCATTGGCGCCGACCCCTCCTGGTGCAGATGCTCCTGCGCTCATAGCGCCTTTCAGATGCTAAGGGAGCTATGATGGCAGTGTGGGGTCTGCTGCCCTTGTATTGTTGCTGAAGAAAATATTAGCAGCAATTTTCCAGTCCCACTTTGGGCCCAGATTTCTGCTGCGAGCCCAAAGCTCGATAGGAAACGCCTCTTCTGGTCTTAGGGCTCCTGCCAGGCCTTCTTAGGCCTCCACAGTTGCTCTCTGGGCCGGGAGACCCCACCATCAGCCTTGATGGGTGGGGATGGCGCTTGGGCCCTCTCTCCCTTGCCCACTTCCGCCTAAGTTGTTGCTTCCCCTTCTCCTGCTGCCTCCACACTCTGTGTGCATCCTAGGGGAGTGACTTTGATGTGCCTGAAGGTACTTTCATGTACCTTCAGCTACTTCAGCTCATCAGTGGACCAGCCACCAACAATGTTGATCATGGGACTCTAACTGTCCAGCAAGGCCAGAAGGAGAATCATGGCTTGCAGCTTAGGGTCAACCTTCCACCCGGTGGCTACACAATTGGTAGTAAAGGACTCAAACTGGTGTAGGATCTCCATGATTTTGTCGCCTTCATTTGCTAGGAGGATGACGAACCTCTTGAAAACAAAGAGCTGATTAGCGAGGTTTCTAAACTGTTAGATGGTCCAGAGTTTTTGCTAGGCCTCTGTAGCCTCCATGCATTCTTGAATGAGTGTGTGTTGTATCGGGGCTAGCACTAACATAAGAAAAGAAACCAGCTTCTTGTTGCGTTTCTTGTAATTGTTCCGAGGGGCTGTTTCTTCACCCTTGACCAGCTCAAGCAGGTCCCTGTCATTGAGTTAGGCCTCAAACTGCCACCTCCACAAAGGGAAGCCATTCCAATCGAAATTCAAGATGGCGTTGATGCTCTCTTGATTGGTCGTTTTCATGGCATGCGGCGGTAGCGTGAAGGTGGTGGAGCTAGGTTCCTTCTAGGACGTGGTTCCATAACCCTTTCTTTGAACAAGTGGTTGTAGAGGCACCCTCAAGGATGTCTAAACCTTACTGCTGCATGCTATCAATGTTTGGGGAAGGCAATGGAAACTAATGGTGAAGAGTGTGGAGCACAAGGATAACAGATTGTTACTGGACAGAAGCCCATTGCATTCAGAATAACTGAATCGAAACACAAATGTGTTGCTTAGCATAGGAGGATTACAGCAGATCCTTATAGTGTGTAATTTGAGCTTTCCAACACATCCAATCACGCCCCATTTGGAGCAGTTGAGCCCCTGCTACGCCTGTCGAAAGAACCCTTTGTGGAACCGCTCACCATGCCTTGCTCGGTAGGCCATGGGAGGTGCTTCGACAATGACTTGTAGAAGCACCCGTCTCTGGCCCATAATTCAAGGATGAAATTTCCCTGGTCAAGGAGGTCTCCCTGGTTATCTCATTTTTGGCCCCAGTGCATTTGGAGCCTGTTCGAGGCTAGGCTAACTTTTGGAATACTCACTCCAGTTGAGTGATTCAAAGCTCAATCCTGCATGGAAAACTCCAAGAAATCCAAATCTGAAATCAGATGAGTCGTTCAATGAATCCCTGGTGGTTAAACCAGAGAATAGGATCAACAGAGCTCATGGAAAAGGGCACACAATGTCTACGGATGTTTTGGAGTAAGCTTTTGGAGGTTGCAATATGGTGTACCATAAGTGAAATGAAAGAGGTATCCAAGCATTGAGTTTATGTAGTTTTGAATGTCTTGGACATAACACTTCTATCCCTATCATCTGCAATAATCCGGCATGTTTCTTCTCAATGGTGGTGCAAGCTCAAATCTTCATCAATCACATTATCCTTGTCTCATGGATATTTGTAAGGCTTCCAGCTGGTGTGTGTTGTGTCATAGTTCTCTCCACTAACAAAACACCTGGTGAAAGATCCATGCTGATTACATTTGAGGATTTTTCCAATCATTTCCTCCACATAATTGTCCACGTGGATGAGTTGTGGTGGGGGTGCCTCCCGTCTGAGGAAGTTCGTGCATGCGTCTTGGTAAGGCTTGGCAAATTGACTTGGAAAACCAGTTCAACTGAGATGTTGCCGGGCTAGCAAAGCTTGCCAGTGACAGGTGTCTGTTTTTCTTTTATTTTGGATGTAACTGGAAACTTAAGGAATTGGCTTCTTGAAGTCCTGTTGTTGAGTTTTTGTATTGATGCTGCTTAGTAGGATGTGGTCACCGGCTTGAAATTCCATGTCGGCCCGATGACTGCCAGCCTCCTATTTCATCGCCGCTTGGATCTTTGTGGGTATTTGATGTATCTCGTCCTGGATGCTGTGAAATTCTATCCATTGTAATTTCACCACCTACATGTTGTTGGAACTCTGTAGTGAAACCATGTTTGCATGGATTAATCCAAACATACTGCTGTAATTCCCAGTACTACGCTTGGTGCTTTATTTACATCTATTTGTGATGTTTTTCATCTTTTCTTCCTGAAGTTGCTTTGTGAGACGTTTTGGCATCTTGTACTTGCCAAAGTTTCCAATTTTAGTGGTGCCATGCAAATCCTCCAACAGAATTATTCACGCTTGTTTTCTTGTGGTCCAACAATTTGTGGAGTCAATCATCATTTCCATTTTGTATTGTTGAACCAAAATAGTGTTATGTTGTAGCTGCTGAACTTTTCATAGCCACATATGAAGATTCACTTGTTGTACAGGTCTTGTTCTATTTCCACAGTGTTGATCTCGGCCATCAAGCCTGGCCATTGCCAGAGGCATCAGCTCAATTTGCTTTTTTCGGACGACACTGAATAATTTAGTCAAAATTGCATTCAAGAAACTCCATCCATAAACTTTCTTGTATACTCAGATTTAGCTCGGTCCTGAGATGTTTCACAGAGGCTGATGCAACAAATTCAATAGCCTCATCTTCACAGACACCGACCAAGTTTGGGGCTCTCACAAAGTTTTTGCACCCCTAACTAAGGATTTCAAATGACTATTTTCTGACAAACTACCTCACCACCACCAAATCAGCCTGAAGTTATGAAAAAGACTGAAGGTCAAGTGTACCTAAAAAATGAGCGACCACGAGGTGACTGCGCTGAAAAGACAGTGGGACGAGATTATTGCGCAAGGATTCATTTGCCTGTCTACATCACTATATGCAACTCCAGTGCTTTCGGGAAAGAAAAAGAAAAAAAGAACAGTGAAAAGCGGACCAGTGAAAAATGTGTGATTTACAGGATTTTGAACAATATGACTATCAAGAACAGCTTCCCTATTTCGTAAAAAGACAAGCTTTTTTACCAAATTTGAGGAGCGTAAAACTTCACCAAGTGGACCAACAAAATGGTTATTGCCATGTTTGCATATTGGCTGATGAAATTGCAAAGACAGTGTTCTGCCCTTTCTTTGGGCACTTCTAGTTCATGGTGAGGTCATTTTCCCTCACAAACAAACATCCAAAATTCATTGCACTAACGAACAACAATTCTTGGTCGTAGCTCAAGGAATTTGTTGTTGTTTACCTCCATAAAATTGTGTAAAGAGGTATCATACACGGAAATCTCAAAGTGTGATGTACGTAGAAATGTTTGTACATACATAATTTTTTTCTCTCTCTTCTATGTTTTTGGGCCACATCCTCTGTGGCTGACGTATCATGGTGGACTAGAAAAGAAATTGTGGCAGTCGGTAATTTGCCAACACCAAGTAACATTTGGTACATCCATGCATTTGGGGCTCTACAAGGACTGCCCTCGAATAGATCAAGACTGCACTTGAGCATCAGCGCCTGTGTTTAAGCTCACTCAGTAAACCACCGGGTGAAAAAAGGGAGGACATGGCAGGGATTTCCTACTAGTCTGTAGTGGGCAGGCTCAAGTACGCCATGGTGGAAACTCGACTAGACCTAGCCCGTACAGTGGGCTCAGCAAGGAGGTATGTGGATGATCATCTTTGTGACGTTAACTTACCTAAAGGACTCCCTAAAACACTTTTCTTTTTCAGAGAAGCAGGTAATTCACTTATTGTTCTTGAAAAACTTGCACTGAGATCATGATCTCCTACATGGAAACAGACTCCTCCATTGACGTGGATGGAAAAAAAAATCCACCTCCTTCTATGCGTCCTTCCTTGGGGGTGCAGGGGTCTCGTGATGCATCAGAAAGCAGGCATCTTCACCTTCACAGTGGAAGCAGAGGACGCTGTGCTAGAAAAAGTAGCCAAGGAGGCAGTGTGGCTACGCAGGTTTCTGGGAGAGCTGGGCATGCCGAAGAAAGAGCCAGTGATGGTGCAAGAGGACAACACTGGCTTGATGTCGCTGACCAAAATCTAGCACAACACGGGATGATAAAGCACATAGACATGTATCATCACTATACGCAAGACATGGTGGAGAAGGGACAGGTTGTGCTGCAGCAACATCAAGTATAGCATTGCAGCACACATCACATGTTTTTGGATTGCTTGACCAAAACAAAACCAGCAGATTGGCGCGTCATGAGCATGGCCAGACTTGGGAGACCAGCTCTGACAGGCTGGTTGGCACAGAGGAAGGTGATCAAGAGCAAAAAAGGAGCAGAGGACATGGAAGGTGCTGAAAGAAGCTTAGGCAACCCTCAAGGAGTTGATCAGGCTCACCAAGAGCTGCTAGGCAGGACCATTTGTATACTAGAGACAAGTTGCAGGTTGCAAAGACAAAAACATGGAAACGTGTAGAGTTGAGTAGAGAGCGTGAATTGCTGGTTTGACTCATGGAAGAGAAATAAAACTAGCACAGCTTTCTAACAAGCCTGTTTACGCCTCATTTTGCACATGGGGCTGGAAGAACCACTCGGTCAACGTTCACCTCCTAGCACACTCCTAGCCTAGCGGGACGAGCGGCAGTCGCACTCTCACACAAGAGATCTACCATCCCTGCCATGTGCACAACCTTTAATCTTGGTGGGGACCTTTCTTGAATTTCCCTAAAGGTCCTCCTACCACCTTTCTTCCTTGAAGGCCGCTCCAAGCCTCCCTGGCCAATGATTCTGACCGTCTTTGGTGCTGGTAGTGCAGGAGCTGTCACTTGAACCCGACCCACTGCCCCCAAACCTTGAAGGTCCACATCTCCCTTAAATGGAATCCAAATTGAGTTCCGCAGAAGTGCTACAGAACCAGGAAGATATCCTCTATGTATCTGTTGTGCCTGATGATTTTCATCCAGCAACCCACTTTGGTCAGTTTTTGGCAGCCTACATCCATAAGGTGCAAGGGGTAGAACGTAGATTTTTTAATCCTCCGCGTGGCCGGAGACGGTTTCAGGAGGCCGCTTCAAGCCACCTCACAAAGAAATTCTAGGGTTTTCCTCTTCAGGCTTGTGGAGTGCCTCGAATTCAGAATTGATTAATGCTCCTGAAAGAAAAAGAAAATTTGGATCCATCTTTTCTTTGTTTTCAATGGCTAGATTGCCTTGAGTATAAAGAGAGATTCAAATGTGAGATTTTTCATTTCACATTTGGGGTGTGTGAGTGGCAAGGGAAGTTTCATACACATTTTTAAAATTGAGGACTTGACAGAAACCTGCATCCAACCATACTTCCTTCGAAGTCCATGAAGATAAATAATCATTCGGAAAAGAGTGAGGAGCCATCTGGAAGATTTTTCCTCTTGATCCAGTAGTTAAGGTCGCTACTCAGGGATAGCCGTATCTATGGCTCTACATTTCTACCGCTACTGAGGGGGTTGGTGTGATTCAGTGTAAGTCTTTAATCATCATGTGCACTGTGTGTTATGTTGTGAGGTGACAGTGTTAGGAGTAGTACCCAGTCTAGCAGCAGATTTCCACACCACAGCTTTGGAAACATCTTTTTTGGTTTTGTATAGCAAGCTGAAAGAGCTATGGGGAAGTGTACAAATATGTGAGAGAACTTTGGGGCTGGTTTGGCTTGTTTCCTGTCTTTTCTGTCATGGGATTTTGATGTACGTGCAATTTGGATGAGCATTGCAATTCCTTGACCGTGACCAGAGGTGGGTTGTCTGCTGTGACACTCACGTGGGAGGGGGGAGGGACGGGAGAAGCAAGGAGGGTGGGGGTATTGAATCCTAAGCATACTGAAGGGGAGGGGGCCAAGACATTTTACGCCTGCTTGGGGTGCACATGTCAAATGGATGACTAATGTAGTGTTTCGAGATAGCTGGGCCCATGCTTGACCTTGAACTCTTCTTGGGGCCTTGAACTCTTCTGTTTCACCACACCACAGTTGGGTAACTGTGGTGTGGTGAAACAGAAGAAGAGAAGGGGGTTTTCCAGTGGTGAAATACCTTTTCTTCGTGGTTTTTAGTTCAGGCCGAAGTTCAAGTTCAATGTGGAGACTCCGGCGTTGGGGTTCACAATGAGTCTCTCCGCCGAGTTTTTGGCGGTGCAGTCCGCTTGCGCATCTTTGTTGGTTTTCAGGCGTGTGCACAAAGCTCATGAAACTTCATGCCAAAAGTCTTCTTGCATGCATGGTAGTTGCAAACCAACGCTCGAACTTCTTCCTGGTGCTTGTAAAGAGGAAACCCTTGTCTTGGTTTCACACGAAGGAGAGCTTTGTGCGGCCGAGGTATCGTGCTGCAAACCAGAAAACCAAGGTTCATGTTTTGAATGGGGGAGATGGTGTGCAATAGGGTGAAAATCTGAGAATGGTGCGTACCGTTTTGTGTATGGGTCTCGAGGATCAAGTGGGGGCTTTGTAGGGGGTGGGAACGCTCCACGTAGAATAATTGGTGGTACTTTGTGTGGTGGTTGTTGCAGCGTAATTCACAGACTAGGCCAGTGAAGTTGAGGAGGATCATTCTGCTTGTGCCCAAGATGTCAAAGGAGGGGACGAAAGGTTTGAAATCTGGGTTTTCCGGGTAGGGGGTGGGGATGCAAAGGATGGTTGTTGTTGGTTGACCAGTGGCTAGTTGTACAATACGGTGTATGAATGCGACACAAGCAAGGTATGGATGGTCACTGCGCTTGGAAACCTGTTCGGTGAGAATCTTCACAATGTCATCCAGCGGTTTTTTTACTGGGAACCCGCAGATCGTGAGGGGCTGCTTTTTATATTTGAACTCACAAAATGCTTCAAACTCCGGGTTCGTCACCTTTGTGACTTCCTCTTTGTTCTTTTTGTTGACGCCAACAAGTGCTTTTTTTTTTGCTGTGATGGGAATGCACTGATGGGTATGTGAGTGTGATGAGTTTTTTTTTAGTTCACAAATGCGGCCTCCTTCAGTCTGATCTGTGCCAAAGGAATATTTCTCAATCACGTCTTCCAGTTCTTCCTCGTCAACCTGGAGCTTTGCGTCTGCAGTCTGGTCACCTCCATCTTCACTTGGGATGTCATCATCTTTGTGTTTTGGCTCCTTGGCATGGGCTGACCCGTACGCGTCCATCTCTGTGGAGTCTTCCAGGGTGGGGCGCTCCTTCCCTGCAAGGAGGGTGGCCGGTCGTGATATGCGGAAGCATTGTGTGTGTGTGTGTGGTTGGTAAAGGGCAAGAAATCGGGTTGGAAGGTTGCAGATCAGACTTGATACTTGATTGATTTCTTACCGCAGCAGCGTGGCATGGTGATCTAGAGCTTGTTTCTGACCTCCCAATATGACATTGCTTTCTGGTTTTTGTATGCTGTGGATTTTTTTATCTTCCATTGGTATGTTGCAAGGGAGCCGAGTTGGTCTGTTTGGAGAGGGGTTGGGAATGGGGTTTTTTTCAGTTTCGATTGAGAGAGAACCGGGGTGATGTGGGGATTACTTGTGCCCATGTCTGCTTTGGGGGGTGGCGTCTCGAGTGCTCTTTTGGGGGCCTTATTGCTGCATTGGGTAGCGGTGTCAATGTACATGTTGACTTTGGTGATTGTGAACGCCGCCGGGCCTAGATCCAAATGTGGGAGTTTCATGTATGAGTGATCTGTGGAAAACAAGAGGGTAACGGGTTAGAATTCATACTTTTTGCCATGTCAAGGGTCAGAGGTTGGTGGTCCGACGTCCGGGAGGAGTGGATCCAGATTCTGAGGTTTTGATCCTGAGAGGGGGGCTGGTTTGCTATATAGCCTGAGTAATCCCACATTGGGGGTTGGTTCTACGGGGTGGCGGAAACCGAGGTGAACAGGACTGGGGCCCTTGTGGTGCATGTGAGTGTGAAGATGCCAGTGCATTGTATGCGTGTTCGTGGAGTGCCCATGGTATGTTGTGTTTCCTCACCTGCTTCCATATGTGTTGCCAATTCTCATTGACATGGTTAGGCAGGTATAGAGCTTGGATATTTGTGTAGGAGATGTTTCGTGGGTCAGGCCAGGGGGAGAGTGGGGGAGTGGGGAGCTCATTGATGGGGTTGCTGCACGTTGAAGGGTGGTGAGGGTGTGGTGGACGGCGGGTTGGGGGAAGGTATTGAGCGTGATTGACTAGTGTGCTTGGTTTGGGTGTCTGGGTGGTGGCTGCTATCCACAGAGTTCTTGGGTTCATCGGTTCAACCCCAATGTGAATGTGGCCAGGGGGGACTGGGTGTGTGTGGGGATGCTACTTAGGTTGATGGGCTGGAGGGTGGTGTTCCCGGGTGACAACCATTTAGGAGGAGCTTGCAGTTATGGGGGCAAGCATGCATGCAACAAGGAAGACGAGTTCAGGCCGCAATATGCTTGCCCTGGATGTGGGAGGTTGGTGACCTGTTGCGTTGTGTGGGTGGAAGGGGGTCCTGAGTACTTGGACGGCATTGCCTCTCAAGCGGGGTCTGGATGGGGTTTTTTATGGTTCAAGAGTAGGACTGACAGGTGTCGGCCTACTTGCACATCTGATCTGTGTGGGGTTTTGCGGATCTGTCTCACTGCATTGAGGACCGGCGGCTGGAGGTTTATGGGGTCGACTGTGCCTGGGAGGTGAGCGGTTGCATTTTGCTCTAACTCCTGGTGAAGGGAGCAGGAGCGGGGGCAGGAGCGGGGGTGCTCCAGTTGTCCATTGCTCAGTTGTTGAAGAACCTGATGTGTTGCTTCCTTCAAGAATGTGCCGTTTCCGCTGAGAAGCGAACATTGCATGTTGCTCCGTGCTGCTGTTAGCTGCTGCGCGCAGGTTCTGCCTGATTCAAGCTGCTGTGTGCTGCTCCACTCTGCTGCGCACTACTTCTAAATGCTTATCATTGCTGCTGCTGTAGCACACTACTGTTGCATCTGTTTAGAATTGCATCAGCTGCTTCTCCTAGTCACAGGTACGCAGCGTAGATGGTGCTGTTCAGAGCAGCAGCTGCTGACTACGGCTGCTGCACTCTGCGCACTTCCGCACGCTGCACCCACTGCACACTTGCACACTTGAACACCATGAACTTGAACACTTGCACACCACAACCTGCACACTTCTACACAACCGACCAAAACACCACAAGTGCAAAACAACGAACACAATCTAAGAGGGTACGTTCAGCATGCAGCACGCTGCAGATGCAAGCTACATACTGATGCGCTGCTCAATGCTACCATAGCATTTGCACGATGGTACATAGCGCTACAGGATAGTGAACACTGTTGCAGCATTGTGCATGCTCTTCCATGCTCTTTGCACGCTGCCACACAAGCTACTCAGTGCAGCACGACACGTCTCACACTAATCGGCCACTCGCACTCCATCACCGCTCGTGGTTAAGTGGTGTCCCCATTTTCTTTCGGCAGCTGCCACCAAAGGTGCTTCTGAATCTGCCGACAATTGAGCAAATACGGCAGCACTCCAGGGGAGACCAAGGGCCACAAATCCTCACATTTGAACTGTGGCCATCTCTTTTGCAGCTGCGATGCTCATCATCTTTGTTGCAAACGTTTCTGCTACTCCCACACACTGTTGCCTATATGTCGCCACATAGTGCTTCACAGTTGCGTTAGGCCTGTTATAGTGCTTTGTGGCTCACACAATCCCACTATACTGTGATACCATGAAAGAATCATTAAAGGGTATGCAGGCCCATTGACATGGACAGTGATGGGGACGGGGACAGGGACGGGAACATTGACATTCCCGTTTACAGCTCATGAGAAAGATGAGTTGTTGTGGTGCGATGGCTTGCGCGCTCGCGTTTTCACACCAAAGCATAACAGGAGGAATAGACAGACGAAGCTCACGCAGCAAGCGTACTAGCCACACGCTCTCAACTGCGCTAGCACCGAGGGCGACATACTCTGCCTCTGTCATGCTGCGTGCAATACAACCCTGTTTGCCACTACCACAAGAGACGGCAGTGCCGCCGACGAGAAAAATGTAGCCCGTATGCCTCTTGCCATCCGGGCTCCATGCCCAATGACTTTCAGAGTATCTGTCGAGGACCACTGGGATCTGCTCTCTCTAGCACAGACCGACACGGGCGGTGGACATGACGTTTTGCACGAATCCTACAATAGCCTCTAGCGTCCGCTTGCGTGGGGCCTGTAAGTACTGTGCCAACAGGTTGACCGTAAAGGCAATGTTGGACATTGTTGTTGTGGCCAAGTACATGAGTGAGCCTATGACTTGGAGGTACAAGGTCTCGTCAACCATCTCCCCCAGCTCTGCTACGTCGTTAACCTTCACAGCGGCCTGCCCGTCAGGTGTGAGTGGGGTTGAAGCAGTGCAAAGTTTGGCGAGAAGGTCTGCAAAGCGCTCCCCCACGGCAAGTGCATACCGTTTCTGATGAACTAGGAGCGTCCAACGTGCATGGTCCTTCTCGATCTCCATGCCCAGAAAGACTGAGGTCTCGTCCAAGTCCTTCATCTTGTAGGCTGCATGGAGCACAACCTTGGCAGCCTCAACAACACCTAGGACTGGCGATGCAATCAAGAGATTATGGACATAGACTAGGATGGTAGTAAAGGGCGCAGGGACCTGTGAGATGAAGAAAGAAGGATCCGCCTCGCTGTGGACGTACCCGGCTCGCCGGAGCGTGCCTATGATCTCCTAGTTCCAGCATCTAGGCGACTGCTTCAGGCCATACAGGGTATTCCGTAGTCGCCAAACCTTGCTCGGAGCCTTCTCATCTACAAAGCCCAACAGCTGGACCATGTAGATTTCTTCGTCAAGCGCCCCGTGGAGAAATCCGTTGTTGACGTCCATCTGGTGGAACTCCCAGTCGTGCTGTGCCACCTAGCTCAGCAAGGTCCAAGGGGTGGTCATGCGATTGACTGGGACAAAGGTGCCGGCGTAGTCAAAACCTTCGACTTGCGAGAATCCCTTGGCGGTCAAGCTAGCCTTGGAGCAATCCACCGAGCCATTGGGCTTCAGTTTCTTGTGTAGGTCCCATTTGGCCTGCACCGCCTTGCGGCCTGGCGGCAGGTCCACAAGATCGTACTCAGCATGCTGGTCGATGGCCTCGAGTTCAGCCTTACACACAATGCACCAGAGCTCATCATCATGTCCGTCAAGAGCCTCGCAAAGAGTGGCAGTGTCCGGCGGCACGTGTGTCGTGCAACTTCTAGCAAGTGCACACGCAATTGGTGGAGGTCCGACACTGACTATGGACTCGGCTACGTCACGTGCCAGCTCACTCTTGTTTACGAGGACAGCGGTACCAATAGCGTAGGACGGGTGGGCCTCGACAAGCCCTTGTGTGCTCAAACTGAGAGCCCGTATGCCCAGGTCACCGCTTCGCACATTGTGAGTTGGGCATGGGCGAAGGCGTCCTCTAGGGACACATGAGAAAGGCTCAGAAAGCTTGAACGCATGGGGGGTTGAAGGCAGTGCCGGTGGCGAAACAAGAGGAGGAGACAAAGGAACACAGAGCTTGCTTGCAGAGGCAAGTGGTGCGGAGGAGGGGGACGGAGCCGCAGGTGATGCAACAGCGGACACCTCATATGCGGGTGCAGGGGATGGGGAGACAGAGGGTGTAGACTGTGGCACCAGACACACATCGATAGGGGTGGAAGCCTAGGGGTTGGCGACGTAAAGGGATCAGCCGGGGGAGCAGACACCACTGGTATGGAGGGATGCGCAGTGGACGGGGACAATGCGGGTAGGACAGGTGGCGGCAATGTTTGTGCGATAGGATGTGTTGGTGCAGGTGTGGAAGGGCTGGCAGAGACAGTGGGCCAAGCTCCCCCACACAATGAGACTCGCTACAACCCGGAGAGTTGTTGGACTGCAATGCATGGATGCGCGGCAGATCACGGTACGTGAGGTGCTCAAAGAAGAGCGTATCATCGGACTCCATGACGCGACGACGATCTGGATCCCAGATTTGCCAGGCCTTGGACCGTGGGGCGACTGAAACGGAGGCGCATAGGTGACCGCATGGGGCGAGTTTGGTCCCTTGCTCCTCAGGTATGAACCAGACACAGGCAAGGGAGCCCCAGGCTCGAGCAAGCCGAAGGTCAGTATGATGACCAAAGCAGAGCTTGTAGGGGGTGTGGTTGTTGGGAAGGGGACTTTTGGGGATACGGTTCCACTCCCAGGTCATGTAGACCATGCCTTTAAAAGCGAAGGACTCAGGGAGCCCACTGTCCGCGCGGATGGAGCGAAGCGCATCCTCCATGGTGCAGTTTCAATGCTCAGAGACGCTCTTCTGTTGAGGGATGGCGGGGGCGGATAGATTGTGGAACACACCCAGCTCGGCAAAGTGTCGTGCCACGTCTCCCAAAAAATCACGGCCGCAGTCAGATCAGAACGTGTGGAGGCAGTGGCGGGACTGGCGCTCAACCCTGACTAGACACAGATGAACCGGGACAGCGGCATCGCTCTTTTGATGGAGGTTGTAGACACACCGCATGCGGTTGAAGTCGTCAGTGATGGTGAGGACATAACACCCCCTGTCTTCCTGGAACTCCACAGAGAGGGGCCCAAGGAGGTGAGAGTGAACAAGCTCGAGGGGGTGAAGCGCCCTTGAGTCAGACAGGGAGTAACTAAACCGATGCACCTTCCCTTGGGCGCATGGGAGGCGATCGGTCTTAGATGGCATCTCAAAAGGCGCCACATCAAGACCGAATGCATGTTTGTCACGGACAAGGCGATGGACAGCGTCAAGGTGGACGTGGCAATGGCGTCTGTGCAGGAGACGTTGTTGTTCATGCGAGAGGGTGCCAGTGACAAAAACATGGGCGGGGGGAGAAGGAAGGAGGTGTGTGAGAGAGACTGGAGAGCCATCAACATGATACAATTCATCAACAACAGTGCCACATAGGACGACTTCCTACGTGGCTGCGACAAAGATGGTGGCATCCTCACCTATGTGTGAGATGCCGAGATCCATTTGAGTACACACACGAACAGACAGAAATCTAAGTTCGAGATCAGGCACATAAAGAACATCCGAAATGAATAGCGGCCCGGACGAGCCGTGGAACTCGACAACCCCGACACCGTGGACCGGAACCTCATGACCAGCGACGGTGCGCAAAGATTGAATAGTGCCAATAGGGCCAAGCACGACAAAGGCACTACGATGACAAGTCATGTGGTGGGTGGCACCAGATTCAATGACCCATGTGGCATCCGATACACGCTTTGAAGATGTGACTGAGCACTTTGCGACGGAGCACGGAACGGACGCAGGACATTCAGCTGGCAAGGACTGCATACATAGAGTAGAGCGGACATGCAACTCATGCAGCCGCACCAGGTCGTCTGGATCCTGACAAACATCCACACACAGTCGCGCCCCGCCACACTCATCACCACGCAACTTAGCCATCACAGCACAAGTGGTAGGATCCCCCGGCTCAGTCATCACACTCGCACCTCCCTTAGGTGATCGTAGCGCCGGGATCTGGTGAAGCTGTGCGCTGATGCCATCACGTTGGTCCGATAGTGGAGTAGTCGTGGAGGGTGTGGCCGGGCGAGACATGGCCACCGTCGGAGTTGGTGTCGGCACCAGCGTGACGGTGGCAACAGTCGCGGCAGAGCGGGTAGTCGAGGTGGAAGACTGAGGCATGCATGCCTCGTAGGCCTGCTGTAGGCCGGGTGCGATCTTTGCCCAGTCGAGAGGGAGATCGGTGTACTCGGTGTAGCGGTGATCATCCACGCAGTTTACGCAGAGGTACTGTCGTGCGCTGCTGCTACGGGTGGTAGTCTCATCCTTCCTCCCTTTGCTGCTCCCTTTCCCCTTCCCCCGCTGCTTTCCTTGAGCCACTGCTGCTGTTTCTTGGGAGGTTTGGCCGGAGGTCGGTGAGGGAGGAGCCAACACAGGTGGAGTGGCGGTGCTGTGAGGGCAGCGTGACTGCGGTGGATGCATGCAGCCTCGTAGGTGCTCATCGTCTGAACAATGTGGTGTTGCGCTGAGGGAAGGAGGGTCATCTTCTGGGTCATCTGCTCAAGGCGGTGCAAGAAAAAAGTGGCGACCTGCTCAAGGCAGTGTAGGAAAAAAAGTGTTCCTGCTCGGTGGCACCGTTGTGTCCTGGCGCAGCTGGAAGCAAGGCTGTATTGCACGTAGCTTGTTGGAGGTAGAGTATGCCACTCTGGGTACAGGGGCTGCTGATGTAGTGTGGCTACAGCACCTGTCCTTGAGATGGGTCAGTCAGTGCCTCCCAGTGTGCTTCGCTGCGACAACCAGAGTGCTCTTGCCATTGCGAAGAACTCTGGTGTCTTTCACGCTCGCATGAAGCACATTGCGATTGAGCATCACCTTGTGTGTGATCTCATGGAGCGACACGTGATCTCTTTCATATGGGTTGGCACTGACATGCAGCGTGCTGACTTCTTGAGGAAGGCACTAGCGCGGGGGAAGTTTCTGGTGGCCATTCGTTTCTGTTCGGCTTCGCCCCTTCCCTGAGAGTGGTTGAGTGCAGGGTGTATCTGTGTCCATTTCACGACTGTTTCTGCACTCGTTGTTGTACTCGTTTTAGTGCTCCACGTGTATGGACATGCGTACCATCGGGTCATGTTGGTTTTTTACACATCTCTCATTCTGCTCTGTTGTGGCCTCCCGGCTTGTGTACATCGGCGTGCAGATGACTGACAGCGAGACTCGACGCTGATGGAGTGTCGTCCGGTGGAGCCGACGCACGCTGAGGTCTACTCGCAGTTTGCTGGAGCCTCCTCTCTCCGGCGACGTGCTCAGCTCCATCGGTAGGCCTCCTCGGCGGTCGTGCTGCCGGCGGTCACTGCCACCGCAGTTGCTGTCTGCATACGTCCCGCGCGTCACATCGCGTCTGCATCGTCATGCTCTGCAAAGGGTCCTTGCTGCATGTTGCATGGCCCTGTTCGGCGTCTTGGACCATCATAGGCACTGCCTGGGTTCGGGCAGTCATAACTCCTTGCTACTGTTTTTCTAGCTGTTTCTGACCGCATGGCTGCGTTTGCAGCGTTGCTATTATGGTATGGTCCAGTTTTCAGGCAAAACGCAGGACGCCCGGGTTTTGGGCTGTCGGTCGTCTGGCAGGCCTCAACGAGAAAACCTGCCAGCCTGAAAATAGAGCTATTTTCTGATTGGCTGTTGAACTGAGTAACAAGCTCTACAGAGCTGGGGGGAGGCTAGTTCTTGGAGGGGTCTCCCATTGTGTCTCATTCTTGATTGCTAATCAATTACCTTCAGTTTCCAGCTGCTTTCTGGCGCTGTCACTGGCGCGCGCACTTATGAGTAACAAACCCAGAGCTTCCAGACTTAGTCTCTAGGGCAGCAGACTGAGGGGGCAGCTGACTTAAGCAACTAGCGTGGAAGCCCGCACGCTGCATCAACAACGCTGCTGCCCCAACCTGCTGCCTAGCATTTCTGTCTGGTCATGGGGGAGTGTTGTGATTCGTGATGTTCCTGTCAACGTGTACAGTTTACTGTGAC
The DNA here is from genome assembly GCA_023375785.1 of Penium margaritaceum. Classification (NCBI taxonomy): domain Eukaryota; kingdom Viridiplantae; phylum Streptophyta; class Zygnematophyceae; order Desmidiales; family Peniaceae; genus Penium; species Penium margaritaceum. The sequence continues at coordinate 69,183 of SZWC01006670.1, forward strand.
CACTCGGCCACGTCCATGCCCGTGCAGATCCCTGATACGGACCCAGGTGGTACTGGTGCGTCGTCCGGTGGTGGACTACCAGCTTGGAGCTGACGGACGGCTGCCCCAGAGCTCTGGACGCTGCCTGGGACCTCCTGCAGTTTTTCTGCAGCATGTAGGAGTTTGTCGGTGGACTGGCCGTGGGCCCGGTTTGCAAGTTTTTGCATTGTGTGTCCACCGTTTGATGCCGGATGCATGCATGTGACCAGTCGTAGCATCTGGCTTGTGATTCTGCACGTCTAGGTTTAGACGGCGTAACGTTCCGACATGTGTGCGCTCAGTTACTGCCCAAAGAGTTGTTTTGGGCTAGTTTTTAGGACCTTGTGCTACCGTGTGCGACACCCGCCGTGCGCCACAGCAGGTACTTATGCCATGGACCTATCATTTGTCATTTCTCATTGCAAATGCTATTGAAGTAGTCTGACACTTTGTCTTGTGTCTCCTACAGGACCCTTGTTGTTGTGTGTATGACTTGTGACTGTCATCATCGTCTGACCAGGCACTTACGCCTAGTCAGCGATTATGTCGCTAGGCAACTTCCACGCATATTCTCAAAGTTGGGTAAGTGTGCTGTCGCTCCTAGCCACCATCCATCACGCATTGCTGACATGTTGCTTCTCCCTTTCAAGAGTGCACGTGTAGAGGCCAGTATTTGTTACACTGGCATGAAAGCATCTGGAAACCAATACCAACAATTGGGGGGGGGGGGGGGGGGGGAGGACAATCTGTCCGACTAGTGAGAAGTCCTTTAGATAAATTGTTTCAACCCTTCAAGGGGTAACTTCATTTCGCAAAACGTGGTCATGCATCCCTGTCGGTGTTCACTCTTATAAACAAAGCTGCAAAGTATCGGGAACTGCAAAAGACATTTACGAATGGCAAGACATTGATGGACATTGGGATGAATGCCTAGCTACAAAAAAATGGGCGAGTTACCATGCCAACACTTCAGGCTGTATGACAACCTTCCCAAACTCCAACATGACCATTTATGCCTCAAACGGTGCAGACTTTTCACTTTCACTTGTGCTTTCTCCAAGCTGTGAGGCGGCGGTGTTGGTTGGCGGCACGACGGATTGCAGGCAGCTTGTATCGTATCTCGCGCCAAATCATGCTCACGCCGTCCCCTCGCACTGACGGGTACTGCAGTTGCGACGACAGCAAAACATAGTTGTATGCCCTAGAATGTGATGCTACAGCCAACACAGTGATGCTACCAGGAGGTAGGCACTCCAACAGAGGTTGGCGGAAGTGCAGCTGGTGAGCATGAGGGAGGGTGAGGGCGGGGGCGAGGGCAAGGGCGGGGGCGAGGGCGAGGGCGAGGGCGAGGGCGAGGGCGGGGGCGAGGGCGAGGGTGAGGGTGAAGGTGGGTGAGGGTA
>SZWC01006670.1:91773-104210 GCA_023375785.1 Penium margaritaceum
TGACTGCACTGACTGGATTCATGAGTCTCACCTTCGTGATGTACGTCGTTCCTTCCCACTGACGGCTCAGCGTCCCTCTGATGCCGAGTGTTCTATTGCTCGTTGTACAGTGACGTCCACCGGTCGTGACTCCGGTGGCACTTGGATCATTGATTCCGATGCCACCCACCACATGACGTGTCGTCGTAGTGACTTTGTGGTACTTGGTCCTGTCACGACTGTCCGTTCTGTTCGTACAGGTTCTGGTCAGTCCTTACCGGTTCACGGTGTTGGGGTTGTATGCTTTGATGGTCCGTCTGGCCCCCTGTATCTCTCTGACGTGCTGTTTGTGCCTGATCTTGAGCTCAGTCTGCTGTCTGTGCATGCTTGCACTCTGATGGGTCTCTCCGTTGAGCATGCCGCTGATTCAGCGACTGTGACTGCTCTTGACACCCGTAGCATTGTCCTGCGTGCTTCAGTCGTAGATGATTTGTACGGCATTGCTCGGCCCTCCTCCCCTTGCTCTCCCTCCTCCTCTGGTCACGTTTTTGTCACAGGTATTCCATCCCTGGAACACCAACGGTTGCTTCACCGACATCTATGTCACGTGGGCTCCGACACTGTGTCGAAGCTCATCCGGACACAGCCCGCTCTTGGTCCTCACGTGGCTTCTTTCGAGAAGCCACCCACGACCGACTGTCTTTTTTGCGCTCAGGGTAAGATGCACCGGTGCACTTACCCTTATTCGCGTTCCCGAGCGCTGAGGCCCCTCGAGTTGGTCCACTCGGACCTGCTCGGTCCTCTCTCGGTCGAGTCGCTGTCCGAGAGGGGCCGGTATGTTCTGACGCTGACTGATGACTTCACCCGGATGCGGTGGGTCTACAGTCTGCGTCAGAAGAGCGATGCCGCCCTTGCAGTTCGGCTCTGGCTCGTGATGGCTGAGCGTCAGTCTCGCCACACGCTACATACCTTTCGCTCGGATTGCGGCGGCGAGTTCTACGGCGAGATGGACTCTTTCTTTGCTGAGCACGGCATTTTTCACCAGGTCTCTGCTCCTCCTACCCCACAGCAGAACAGTGTATCTGAGTGCTGGAACCACACCATGGAGGATGCGGTCCGCGCCATGCGGTCTGAGTGCGGTCTCCCGGAGTCCTTCGCCTACATGACTTGGGTCTGGAACCGCCTCGCGCATGGTCCGCTTCCGGATCATGTTACACCGTACGTGCTCTGGTTTGGCCACCGTGCCGATCTTCGTCTAGCACGCGTCTTGGGATCCCTGGCCTCCGTATGGTACACCGAAGACCAGCAGGGGTCCAAGGTCTCCCCTTGGGGTCGCTTGTGTGCCTTCATCGGCATCTCCCCGCGGTCGAAGGCCTGGCGTTTTTGGGACCCCACTCGCCGTCGTGTCATTCAGTCCCGTGACGCGCTATTTTTTGAGTCACTCACATACCGTGATCTGACTTCGATCACAGCGCTCTCTGCAACTCATGTCCCTTCCTGTGAGTGTCCTCGATGGATGGGGGAGAGCTCTTCTCTAGCGACCATTCCTCGCCAGGCTGATGTGTCCGCTCGAGTCCCCTCTCGATCTCCAGCACTTGATGATCCGGCTATCATTGCCGTTGGTCCAAAGATCCCGCCTGTCCAGCCAGCTTCGCACCCCACAGGTACCACTGCTCCCACGCCTCTTCCTGCATCACCCTCTCTGTCCACTTGCACCCCTGTTCCGGCGTCTCACCCAGCCCAGCCCACTCCTGTCTCTACGTCGGCTGACACTCCTGTCTCAGTGTCCGGGCCAGCCTTGCCCGCTGTCATCCCCAGCTCAGTGTCCCCCACACACGCATCTCCGCGCACGGCTTCTCCGACCGCCTCGTCTCAGCCCTCACCAGCTGTGGTCGTACCTGTCCCTGTGGTCGTACCTGTTCCTGAGCCTGAGGTGCGCCCCTCGACCTCCGGTTACTCCCGTGAGCCCGGTGGTCGCCTTCGACCACTGGATTCTGGAGCTCAGCGAGCTTCGAGTTCCGGAACCAGACGTTTCTCTCGCAGCATCGTGAGCGGTGACTCAGGCACAAAGGCCTTAGGCCTGAGTGTCCGCACTAAGCTTTCAGAGGTACACCCAGCATGCCCCATAGGGCACGACCTGGTCACTCGCGAGTTCCATATCGCCTGTGACGCAGCAGCTGATCTTTTGGCCGTCAGGCCAGACACTGAGGCGTGTGCACTTGCCACGCAGAGTTCCCCCTCTATGGAGCCAGACCCGGGCACATTGAGGGAGGCTTTCTCATCGCAGGATGCTGATGCCTGGCGAGCTGCTTGCGAGGATGAACTTCGCGCTATCCGAGAGCACGGAGTCTATGAGGTGGTCGATCTTCCCCCTGGGAGGAAGGCAATTCAGGTCAAGTGGGTCTTTCGCAAGAAAGTGAAGCCGGATGGCTCACTGGAACGCTACAAGGCCCGCTTGGTCGTCAAGGGGTTCTCTCAGATTGAGGGAGTTGATTACACTGACACCTTTGCCCCTGTCGGCCGCATGACCTCAGCTCGAGCTCTGTTCGGTGTAGTAGCTCAGCATGACTGGGAACTACACCAGATGGATATGAACAACGCGTTCCTCCATGGCTCTTTGGATGAGGAGATCTACGTGGCTCAGCCAGCAGGCTTTGGGGACGGTGACAAGGTCTTGCGCTTGCGCAAGTCCTTGTACGGCCTCAAGCAGTCTCCACGGTGTTGGAACCGGGAGATCACTGCCACCTTGACTCGCGCAAGATACATACAAAGCGAGGCAGACCCCTCACTCTTCATCCTACCGACACCCAAGCGGTTTACCACCATCCTGGTCTATGTTGATAACCTTCTGATTGCGTCTCCATCGCTGGAGGCCATGAAGGAGGCCAAGGCTGTCCTGCAGACCGCCTACAGGATGAAGGACCTCGGTCCTGCATCGGTGTTTCTTGGTATGGAGATTGTGCGAGATCGCAGACATCGGACACTGTTGCTGCATCAGGCCCAATACGCACGAGTCGTGGGGGAGCGCTTTAGCGATCTCCTTGGTGCAGTGCCCACTGCTTCCACACCACTCACACCTGATGGACAGGATTCCCTAAAGGTGGATGACCCTACACAGCTGGGGGAGACAGTGGACGTGACCTTTTACCTCCGTCTTTTCGGATCTCTGATGTACCTGGCCACTACCACGCGTCCCAACATCGCGTTCGCCGTCAACCTCCTCACTCAGTTCTCGCAAGCTCCACGTGCGAGAGCTCTTCACGCGGCTGTGCGAGTGGTACGGTACGTGGTCTCCACGCCGTATCTCGGACTCTACTTTTGTCGGCAGTGTTCCGTGGTCCTTGACGACTACACTAACAGCGACTGGGCTTGGAGTCCTGACGGGCGCAGTCGCACTGGCTACGTGTTTCTGCTCGGTGGTACCGCTTTGTCTTGGCGAAGCGGGAAGCAGGACAGCATCGCACGTAGCTCGTCGGAGGCAGAGTAAGTGGCTTTGGGGGCAGGGGCTGCTGAGGCAGTTTGGCTGCAGTGCTTGTTTCTTGAGCTTGGGCAGTCAGTACCCGCCATTGTGCTGTGTTGCGACAACCAGAGTGCTCTCGCCATTGCGGAGAACTCTGGTGTTTTTCATGCTCGCAAAAAGCACATTGTGGTTGAGCATCACTTCGTTTGTGATCTGGTGGAGCGACACGTGATCTCCATCATGTGGGTTGGCACAGACTTGCAGCGAGCTGATTTCTTGACGAAGGCACTTGCCCGTGGAAAGTTCCTGGTGGCCATTCGTTCTGTTGGGCTTCGCCCCGTGCGTGACAGTGGTTGAGTGTGGGATGTACATTGCCGTCTCATCTGTCTGTGTCACTCTCTATGTGGTTGTACCAGTGCTGCACGCGTATGGACATGCGTACCATCGAGTCATGGGGGAGTGTTGTGCTTTGTGCCGTTCCTGTACAGTTTACTATGACCACTCGGCCGTGTCCATACTCGTGCAGATCCCTGAGGCAGGCGGCCCTGGTGACACCGGCGCGACGACAGGCGGCGGACTACCCGTCTAGAGCTGACCGACCACTGTTCCAGAGCCCCAGATGTCACCGGGACTCCTTGTTGTGCCTTCTACGTCTTGCAGGCGCCTTTCGGCAGACTGGGCATGAGGTCCATTTGCATGTTTTTGCATTATATACTCGCTGTCAGTTGATGGATGCATGCATGTGACCAGTCGTTGCGTGCGTCTTTTGATTTTGCACGTCTAGGTTCAGACGGCGTAGGATTCTGACATGTGTGCGCAGAGTTACGGCCAAAACAGTGGTTTTGGGCCGGTTTTAGGACAGCTCTTGGACTGCCGCGTGCGACACCCGCCGTGCGCCGCGGCAGGTATTTATACCCTGGACCTGTCAGTTGTCATTTCTCTCTGCATATGCTATGTTGAAGCATTCTGAAACTTTGACTTGTGTCTCCTAGCCAAACTCTTGCCGTTGTATGTACGACCTGCGACTGTCGTCACCGTCTGACTAGGCACTGACGCCCGGTCAGCAGCTGTGTTGCTAGGAAGCTTCTACGCACTTTCTCACCTGTGTCTCAACTACTTGCTCATCCTCTCTAGTCTTGAGCTTTCCCCGATCCATGGCTTGTTCCGTCGCTTGCCACTTACTTGCTTGCTTGCATAGCATTTGTGGCTACCTACTGGTATCAGAGCAGGAGGGCTACCCCTCCTGCCGCGACAGTCCTAAGACCTCATGAGCCTCATTCGGGCCACTGCTAAGTGACGGGTGATCCCGCACAAGTCACAGCACGAGACCGTGGCAGCTTAAGCAGCAGCAGCAGCCATTCTGTGCAGCCGCTAGCATCGCACCCGTGAACCTCACTCGGGCCACTGCCAGGTGACGGGTGATCCCGCGCAAGCCACGGCTCGAGACCGTGACAGCCTAAGCAGCAGCAGCAGCAGCCGTTCTGTGCAGCCACTAGCATCGCACCCGTGAACCTCTTTGAAGCCACTGCTAAGTCACGGGTGATCCCGCGCAAGCCATAGTACGAGACCGTAGCAACCTAAGCAGCAGCAGCATCCGTCGTTCTGTGCAGCCGCTAGCTTCGCAGCCGTGACTCACGGGGCACACTCTCGGCCTCGACCGTACCCCTCATGATCGTGGCAGCCTAAGCAGCAGCAGCAGCCGCCGTTCTGTGCAGCTGCAAGTGTCGCACCCGTGACTCACGGGGGCACACTCTTAGCTTCAAGCGATCTGCTTGTGACATCACCGCCACGTGGTGATGCCTACTCGCCCCACTCTCGGGCCACCATCTCTGCAGCATCACTTCTCCGCCGTGTACGTCTGCGTACATACGACGGATACTTGGGCCACACCCTGTGCATCTCCACGCTGTGTGTAGCCTTGGCCTGGTATACGCATCTCACGTGCATCATCATCGCTCAGCAGCCGTTACCTCACTTACAGCCCTCGCAGCAACAGCTCCAACCCTGCAGCCAGGCCTGATCCCAGCACACTCCCAATCACCTCGGGCTGCCCTGAGGCAGCCCAGCATTCAGAACGCTGGCGTCTCCGCATGAGATCAAGCCCGCCCCTCCGTCATCCACGGCAGCTTGGAACCGTGCACGCACTGACGAGGAGCTTGCGTACTACGAGGAGCGGGCGGAGAGAGAAGTGTGGTCGAGGGTACGCCGCAGCAGTCCGGGGTATCACCCCGGTGGAGACTACGATCTTGCTGATCACTACGCGTGGGCGGACGCAAGGGACTACGCAGCTCATTGCCAGTCGGCCGACGACGACTCTCCGACGTCGTTGAAGCAACTGGCAACAGCACCAGAACGGGACCACCGACCTCGTCACTCTCTGGTAAGCCCGCCCATTGCCCATAGGATGCGCCAGCAACACCGCCGTGCTGTTCCCCGTGGTGCAGCTCCACCTTCTGCAATAGCAACATCAGAAGCCTGCGCTCCGCGTTGCGCCGCATCTCCAGCCGCAACAGCTGCAGAGTCCTCGCCCATCTCGTCTCCTGATATTCTTACAGCCTTGCAGGCTACCCTTGTATCTAGCGCTGTCGTTGCCTCTACCTTTGCAGCCACTGCACGTGCCGCACGTGCGCCAGCCAGCACTGCTGCTGGTCGAGCCATCGACACGTACACTGCAGCGGTTGATCAGGGACCTTTGGTAGCAGCTGCTATCAACGTAGCTACTCAGATTGCCGCAGCAGAAAACGCAATTGCATCCGCCGCAGCTGCAGCAGCCACAGCACTCTCCAGTGCAGTTGACTCCGCTCACGCCTCCACAACACAGGCTGCTTCTCTACCCTCCTCATCACCGTCAGTTACTCAGCACATACAACTGTTGGTCTTCTCCGCTACAGTCGTCTCCACCCTGTCAGATGCAGCCCTGACAGGCGTAGCCTGCTTCATTGTCACCGCATCAGCTTTTGTTGCAGTCGCCGCCTCCTCAGCTGCTGTGGCCCTGCCGCCACTGTTCTCTCTACACCGCCGTGCGTGGTGAGTTTGGCTTCTCTTGTTCTCTCGCTCTCTCTGCCTTTCCTATATCGGCGTGTTCGTGCGTCCAGGTTGTTGCCTTGCAGCGAACTTCCAACACCGATACCTCACATTCCCATGCCCACTGTGGCAAGGGAAACTCTGCCAAAATTTTCCTCGACAGAGTCACACCACTGGCACAATGCCAGTTGACGATGACCAATACACAGCACTGCAAGCTGAGCTTCAGCACGAGCGCACTGCATTGCAGGCAGCTCTCAGTGCTCAGCGCGCTGCTGAGGAAAAATTGCGGGCTGAGCAGGCTGACCAAGAGACATTCGCCGATCACATCGCTGACTTGGTCCTGAATCGTCTCCAGCCCACATTGCGCAGCACTCAGTCCGCTAGCATTGCTGCAGCGTTCTCCACCTCTCCCGCTTCCGCTTCCACTGCTGCTGGCTCATCTTCCTCTGATCCACTTGCAGTCGCCGCAGCCGCTGGCGCTGCTGCGGCCAAAGCCCTTGCTCAATCAGTGCAATGCAAGCCTGACTTTGATTCCACTCCACCCCATTTCACCTCCAATCTTACTTTTCACTCTTGGGAGGTTCGTTTCAGTGCCTGGGCGCAGGGGGAACAGCTNCTGACTTGGTCCTGAATCGTCTCCAGCCCACATTGCGCAGCACTCAGTCCGCTAGCATTGCTGCAGCGTTCTCCACCTCTCCCGCTTCCGCTTCCACTGCTGCTGGCTCATCTTCCTCTGATCCACTTGCAGTCGCCGCAGCCGCTGGCGCTGCTGCGGCCAAAGCCCTTGCTCAATCAGTGCAATGCAAGCCTGACTTTGATTCCACTCCACCCCATTTCACCTCCAATCTTACTTTTCACTCTTGGGAGGTTCGTTTCAGTGCCCGGGCACAGGGGGAACGGCTCTGGGAATACTACCATGCACCAAACCCCTCAGCTGTTCCACCTTCTGTGCCAATCGATTCTGAGTCGGCACGAGCGGTCCGTGCCCTCATTCGCGCTGGACCAGACGATCTCACTGATGAGATTGGGTCGTACAATGCTGACACTACACGCCGCACCCCCGCAGACCCGGTTGGGGCTTATGCCCTGATCAAGCGGCGCACGACAGTCACTGGACATGCAGCACAGAGCGTCCTCAACGTCCAGTTCAACACGCTCTCCATGCGTGCTGACGAGACTGCTGACGCCTATTGGGCCCGCAGTCTGCGACTGCTGCGTGACCTCGGCAAGGCCGCCCCAGGCCAACTCCCTACTGTTCTCTCCATCGTCAACGGCCTCATCCCGGAGCTCAGCGATATCTTTTGCGAAGTGAAAGCCACAGAGCTAGAGCGTCTGGCGGCCATTCTTGTTCCCGCCGACGCACCCCCTGGCATTGGGGCCTTATGGGAGTTCACCTCCCAACGCCTTACCGACTGGTGGAGCTCCTTGCAGAATAAACGCATTCACCACGCCGCCATTGCAGCAGCAGCCACCGCACTTCCTTCTTCCTCTACCTCCTCAGTCTCTGGCTCGTCCTCCATCTCCACCTCTATTACTACTGCCACATCTCTTGCTTCCCAAGGGGGTGGTCGTGGTGGAGGGAGTGGTAAAGGTAAAGGCCAAGGGGGTGGCTCTGGCGGTGGCAGGTAGGGGAAAGGTGGCAAAGGTCGCGATTCTAGTAGCGCTGCATTCCCCTCTTCCTCCATGAGCACTGTCACTTGCTAGAACTGCGGCGCCACTGGTCATGCGGCGCCCAAGTGCCCTGCACCACCAGATGATGCACGCCTGGCCTCCGCCATGCGTGCCCACTGGGCACGCTCCTCAGGGTCTGGTGGCGGCTTTGCACGCTCCTCCACCTCCGCGGGGTCAAGTCGTGGCCCTGCACACTCTTCTTCCCCATTGCCTACAGCTGCTGCCTACAGCACTGCCCTCTCTTCACCTCTTCCATCCGCACCCTGGGATTGGCCCCCGGGGTTTGGGGGCCCTGTCTACTTCGGGCCTCCCTCTGGCTTCTACTCACCTCCAACGTGGGCTTCCTCCACCCCCGGTCTCCAGCATCCCTCCTCTACCGCACTCATCACCGGACCACCTGAGGACGACCGCCAGCTGGACTCTGCACTCTCTCACGCCGTTCACCAACGTCACCTCCGTGATGAGGGAGGTGAGAGTGTGCGTTCGGTTGAGGAGGGCCTTGCGTGTGCTGTTGATTCGTCTCTTCGTGGACCCCCCTCCCGGTCATGTTCAGGGGTGTCCCCCAGTTGACATCCCGTGGATTGAGGAGTGGCAGTCGTACCGTCTCCCTCGTTGTCTTGTCGCTTGTGGTCAGCGCCTCTCTCCTCGCTCTGCCATTGCTGCTGTGAGTCGTGACCCTGCGTCTGTCCGTGTGACGGGTGGCTTCTGGATTCTTGATTCAGGGGCCACCCACCACATGACTTCCTGTCATTCTTCGTTTGTGTTACTTGGTCCCATTGGCTCTGTTCGCTGGCCACCTTCTCCCCGTCCAGGGTGTCGGTGTCGTCCGTTTCGTTGGCCCTTGGGGGGAGCTCTTCCTCCCTGACGTTCTCTATGTGCCTGCTCTTGAGCTCAGTCTGTTGTCTGTTACGACACTCGACGACCAGGGCATGGACTTCTCATCCAACCGGGGCATTGCCTCTGTCATGCATTGCACTACTGGTCGTGTCTTACTACGTGGCACTCGATGTGACCGCTTGTTCCGCGTGTCCTCGTTTGCACCCCATCCCTCCTCGACTGCTCTTGTTCATGTGGCTCGTTCCCTCACTCCTGCACATGCGCAGTTGCTTCATCGTCGCCTCTGTCACATTCACACTGCCGCCATTGATAGTCTGCTTCGGGACATGCCTGCCCATGGCCTTTATGCCAACACGTTCTCTGCACCCTGTCCCACCGACTGCCTCGACTGTGCTCAAGGCAAAATGCACCGCTCCCCATTCTTCACGTCCGAGTCTCGCACGTCTCACCCCCTTGATCTCTTGCACGCTGACGTCATGGGACCTCTTGTCCATGACGCCCTTGGGGGTGTTGGTCGTTATGTCCTCTGTCTCACAGACGACTTTTCTCGCATGCGCTGGGTCTTTGCCCTTCGGCAAAAGAGTGACGTCTGTCCCACACTTGAGTCCTGGCTGCCACAAGCTGAACTGGCCTGTGGTCGCCGGCTCAAAGTCTTTTGCTGTGACCGTGGTGGCGAGTTCATGGGTCCCACCGCCCGCTTTCTTACCTCTCGTGGGGTGTGTATGGAGCCTTCGGCCCCCTACACACCCCAGCAGAATGGTGTCTCTGAACGCTGGAACCGCACCCTCGCTGATGGTGTTCGTACTCTCCTCAGCGAGTCCTCCCTCTCTCCCGTCTTCTCCTTCAAGGCCATGTGCTACATGACCTGGGTGTGGAACCAAATCCCACACGGTCCCCTTCCTCTCCACGTCACCCCCTTTGAGCGCTGGTACGGTCGCCGTGCTGACCTCCGTCTGGCTCGTGTCTGGGGCTGTGTGGCTGCCGTCTGGCTGCCCGAGGACTTCCGTGATGGCAAACTGAGTCCTCGTGCTCACCTCTGCACGTTTCTTCGTGTCTCTGCCATGTCTAAGGCGTGGCGCTTCTGGGACCCGGACCGTTCCCGCGCTATCGAGTTGCGCGACGCCCTCTTCTTTGAGGATATCTTCCCCCGTGACCTGTCCCATGTCACTCCTCCGTCTTCCCTCTCCTTGCTTCGTCGGCTTGGGGGGGTGGGTCTGTTCCAGCCTCTGATCTCCGTGCGTCCACGTCTCCCTCTCACACGGCGTCCCCTATTGTCACTCCCACGGACAGTGACGGGGACTCCGTCTCTTCTGAGTCGGGGGCCTCAGTGCCCTCCCCGGCGTCCGGGTCGCCCCTGTCCTTAGCCGGCAGCCCTGTGTCTTCGCTGTCCACCGCCAGTCCCGAGTCCTCACACTCGGCACCAACTCCCGCACAGTCCACTACCCACTCTATTCCCACCTCATCTCCTGGCTCTACAGCTTCTCCGGTGCTTGACACCGCCGCAGGTGACGCGCCTCAGGCTCGGCTTCCCTGTCCAGAGCCTTACACTCGTGGGGGGAGACTTCGTGCTCTTCCTCCCTCTCAGTCCTCTTAGCCCTCTCAGCCCTCTCAGCCCTCCTCTTCTAGGGCGCCTGCTGAGTCTGTCCTGGCTGGCTCGTCCACTGCCTCTCAACGAGTCACCCGCTCCAGAGCCTCATCCTCCACAGCTGGTCCCTCAGCATGCCCCACCGGCCTCGATGCACTGGGCCTGTTTGTGAGCGTTGTACACCCCAACTCTGCAGTTGGCTATGCTCTTGTAGCCCACGAGTTCCACAGTGCTCTTGAGTCCTCTATCGCCGCTTATGCCGCCGCATGCTTTGCAGCCGCTGGCCTCCCCACTCTCCCTCCTGAGCCCACCACTGTCCGGTAGGCTCGTGAGGCGGCAGACGCTGCCCTCTGGGAGAAGGCCATGCAGGAGGAGCTCACAGCCCTCCAAGACCATGGAGTCTTTGAGCTCGTGGATCTGCCTGCAGGTCGCAAGGCAGTCTCCGCCCGATAGGTCCTTCTGCGTAAGCTGAAGCCCAATGGAACTGTCGACCGGTACAAGGCACGCCTCACAGCAAAGGGGTTCTCCCAGATTCCCGGCTTTGACTTTGATTAGACCTTTGCACCGGTCGGGGGATGTACCACTGCTCGAGTACTCTTGAGTCTCGTCGCCCAGCACGACTGGAAGTAGAGCAGATGGATGTCAACAACGCCTTCCTGCACGGGAAGCTCGATGAAGAAATCTACATGATACAGCCCCCGGGCTTCACCGATGGCACGAGCAAGGTCTGGCGACTGCGCAAAACCCTCTATGGGCTCAAGCAGTCACCGCGGTGTTGGAACATGGAGATCTCCTCGACTCTCAAGCGGGGAGGTTACCGTCGCAGCACGGTTGATCCAGCGCCCTTCTTGAGCGCCCCCTCAGAGCCATTTGTGGCGGTGTTGGTCTACGTTGATGACCTGCTCATTGCCTCACCCAGCCCAGCAGCTGTCCAGTCAGTGAAAGACCTCCTGCAGTCTACGTACAAGATGAAGGATCTAGGTCCTACACGGGTGTTTTTGGGGATGGAGCTCGAGCGTGATCGTCAGCGTCGCACCCTGCATGTGCACCAGGCTGCATACATACGCACACTGGGGGAGCGTTTTGCCCCCTTGCTTGCAGACATCGCGTCCACACCGATGACTCCAGTAGGTCAGCGTTTGCTGAAGTCACTGGACTCAGTGCAGCTGGGGGAGTCTGTCGACGTCATCGACTACCTCAGTGTAGTCGGCTCTCTCATGTACCTCGCCACCACCACTCGGGCGGACGTGGCCTTCGCGGTCATTTTCCTAGCCTCGACAGAAGCATCTCAAGGCCGCACTGCGCGTCGTCTGCTACGCGTTGTCCACTGCACGCGTAGGGCTCTTCTACCGTGCTCAGCCCTCAGTAGTCGTTGACGGCTACACAGACAGTGACTGGGCACATAACACAGATGCTTGCAGCCGTACTGGTTACATCTTCCTCGTCGGAGGGACTGTTGTCTCTTGGAAGAGTGGAAAACAGGGTTGTGTTACCAGAAGCTCCAGTGAAGCAGAGTACGTGGCACTGGGTGCAGGTATGTGTGAGAGTGTTTGGCTGTCCTGCCTGTTGCAGCAGTTGCGTGTTCCCATTCATTGCATCACCCTACGCTGTGACAACCAGAGTGCAAAGGCGATTGCTGAGCACGATGGCATGCATCACTCTCGCACTAAGCACATCAACATTGAGCATCACTTTGTACGTGAGCGCATTGCGGCTGGGGAAGTTCAGGTTGTCTGGGTCGACACTCGTCAACAGCGTGCAGACTTTCTCACCAAAGCGCTCAGCAGTGGAATGTTCAAAGCGGCCGTGCATGCGGTTGGCTTGCTGCGCTCTCGTGATGCCCCTGGTTGATGTGAATCCTGTGATGTTCTCCTCGTT